>PVIC010035613.1:0-18948 GCA_004025085.1 Thryonomys swinderianus
ATGCATCTATGAATTGAAGCATTACATTGACATGTACAAATATCACGCGAGAACCAAGATGGAAGCTGGCCCGTTAGGGGCATTCTCCTGGAAGAGGGGTCATCAGAGATGCGAATGCGGGCGGGGTCAGGAGCGGTGGACAGAGCAGAGCCCGAGGCTTTTCCTGCGGAAAGTGCAGAAACCTCAGGGAGTGGAGAGGCTTGTGAACTTGGGGACCTGGGGCCACGGGGAAGTTCGAGTTGTGGCTTTGAGGAAAAGGGCAGGTGACCACGGATACGTGCCCAGCCTCTCCCCGCAGTCAGCGCTTCCCAGGCCAGGGACTGAGTCCAGGGCTTTCGTAATGAGCTACATCAACTCTTTGTATTTCATTTTGAGACAGGCTCCCTAAGTCACTGAGCTGCCCAGGGTGGACGCCAAGGTGTGATTCTCCTGCCTCGGCCTCCTAGAATATGGGGATCATAGGTATGTACCCCACAGCCAGCTCAGCTTTAAACCTGCAAATCTGAAGAAGCAGATTCTGACTTCAGCACCGTCTTAGAGGACAGTTCCTCCAACTGCTCGGCTGGGGTGAAAATCGGTGCCGAAAGCACGTCCGCCGGAAGCTGGGGCTGGAGCGGGTCTGGTCTGCCCGGCACGGTGTCTCTCGGCCGGCCCCAGAGGGCCTTGTGGGGCTGCAGGCGTCAGGAGAGCGGAGCGCGCAGCACCGTCACCGGGCCACTAGCGGCACCGGGGCGCCAGCGCGGGGCGCAGCCGGGCTCCAAGGGGCGGCGCGCGGGAGAGACGACGCAGGGGACCGCGGCGGAAGCCCCGGCCCCGCGGGAGACGGACGTCCGGAGCCGGCCAGCGTCCCGCAGGCTTCGGAGCCGAGCGGGGCGAGCTGCTGTGCGCTCCACCCGCGACTCTCCCGCACCGCAGCCCGCGTGGGGGCCCGAGCCGAGGGGACCGGGGCCGCCGGGAGCCCGCGCTGCGCTGCGCTGCGCCTCGGAGTCCGCCGGCCCCGTCCGTGCGGCGCGGTCCCGGCTCCGGCGCGCGCCCTGCGGCCCGGGCACCTCGGACGCCGGCCTCGGGCTCCGCGGGGTCTCGCCAGCGGCGGCCGCGCTCGCCCGGGACACGGCGGTCGCTGACGTCCGGAGGGAAAGACGCGGCGCCGGACAGACAGACGCTGTGTTCAGACGCGCGTCGCCTGGCTCTCCGGGCCCCCCGGGTCTCCGACAGGAAGCAGGGTGTGTCCCGTCTCGAGATGCGGACGGGCACCGCGACGTGACAGGCTGCTTACCATTCGTCCTTTCTGAGCACTGGGCTGCGGTTTTAGCTTTAAAAATATTTAGACCAGTTGGTAGCAAATGACCTCCCAGATACACTTTGACCTTCATTTATAATTTGCACAGACCTAAAATTAATATGCGAATTTTAAAAATCCGGCAAAATGGTAAATACCATGTTGCCGCTGTCGCCCAGATCCCTGGTACTTCGGGGATGTCTGAAAACCTAACTGCACAGTCACAGACTTTCGCATGTTGCAGGGTGAGGACGGACCCTCGCTACGGCGGGAGCCGCTCAGCCCGCGCTGCGAGGTGCGCCGCTCCGGGCTGCCGCTGCGCAGAGGCGGAGGCAGAGACAGCGCCCTGGAGGGGGCGCTGGCGGCTCCCCGGCTCGGGGCAGCGTGGGCACGGGGGGCTGCGAGCGCCCCTCACTCCGGCCCGGACGGACGGACGGACAGGGCCCTGCGCGGGCCCGCTGCTGGGACGCGGCTCAGGCCACGCGGCGCGGGGGCCTCGTGGACGCTTATCCGTGGGGAGAGCGGGGCCCGGGCTCTTCTCGGGGTGGCCGAGCCGCTTCCCGCAGCCAGGGAGCCAGCCGAGGGCAGCCCGGAGGGGCACAGCCGGGCACGGGTCTCAGGGCGGGGTGGGAGACGCGGGAGGGTGTTTCCAGCAGGAGCCTCCAGCTCTTTCGCGGCGCTCGCCCCGGAGGGCGTGGGGACCCGGCCCAGGACACGGCGCAGTGCGACCGGTCTCGGTTGAGAAGTAACAACATACAGCGTTATGCTTTGTGTGCCCCCCAGGGCCAGGGGTTTAGCTCAGTGCTTTCAGCGTCTGCCTCCCAAGTGCAAGGTCCTGAGTTCCATCCCCAGTACTACATCTCACAATGCCAGGCCTGGGGGCTCACGCCTGCAACCCCAGCCCTTTGGAGGCAGAGGCAGGAGGATTGCTGAGTTCCAGGCTTGCCTGGGCTAGATAGTGAGTTCAGGGCCAGCCTGAGCTAGAAAGCGAGATCCTGTCTCAGAAAAAAAAAAAAAAATTAAATGGACGTACCTTGAGGACATGCTTATAAGTGAAATAAATAGGTCACAGAGATGTAAATACCGTGTTTTCTCTCTGATATGAGAAACTGAAAATGTAAATAAGAGAATGTATGATAGACACTGTAAAATAGAAATAAAATAGAATGTATGATAGACACTGTAAAATAGAAAATATCCTAAGGGAATTGGGGGGTAGGGGTGAGTAACAAAGGGAAAGGAAAAATTGTGATGTTAAGAGAGGGGGGAAACAAACTCATACATATATATAGGGGGCTGGGGGTTTTAGGGAAATGGAAAAAATGAGAATTAAGTAGTCTCATATACCGGTACAAATTCTCAGTGTTGCATGTGATCATGATGTGTATATAAAATGTACCTATTTCACAATAAAATAATTTTTAAAAATGTTCCCCTAAAGCCTCATGCAGATGAGGTGGGGCTTTCTCTTTCAGAAGTAGTTAAATCGGAGCGTGGGCTGCTGGGCTGAGGACACGGGGTCACTCGAGCGCTGCTGGCGAGGCCGCGGCTTGGCGCCGCCTGGGCCCGAAGCCTGAGCAGACAGGAGCGGCGGACGCGCTGCCGCTGGTGCCTCCGGCAGTGCTGCTTCCGCCCTCGGGCCGTCTCCGCCCTCCCCGCCCGGCCACGGAAACCTCACTCGGTTTCTGGCTCTTTGTCTCAGAGACAGAGAAAAGGCGCTCTCACAGCTGGGCTTCTCCGTGTCTGCCTGCTGTGGCGCCGTTCCTTCCAGCACGTTATTAGGGAAATTTTCAGACTTCCATCTGAGTGTGAAGAGCAGGGTGCTGCCCGCCACGCGCCCGTCACCGGGGTCTGCAGGGCTCGATGCCCTCTCCTGCGGCTCAGCTGACTGTCACGCGGGCCTCCAGCACCCCAGCTGGCCCTGAGCGGACGGGCAGACGGGCACAGGCCCCTGCGCCGGCGGACACCGAGGCGGCACCGGTCTCCCCACTAGGACAGGCAGTCGGGCCGGGCAGCCTGGGAGTCCTCCGTCCCGCCCCTGTGCCGCCCTCTGACTGGGAGGGTTTTCTCGTCCCGGTCGGTCTCAGGAAGAACAGCTTTCTCACTGCGCTGAGAGGACATGAATCTCCCTGGACTCGGTCTGGACCTAACTCTCAGAACCCAGGGAACTTCCTCAGCGAAGCTGTCAGCTTTCGGTCATGGTGGCAAAACCCCGGCAAAGCCTGAAGGAAGAGAGGTTTGTTTGGCTCCTGGTCCAGAGGTCTTGGCCGCCGCTGGTGCTGAGACTCGGGCCCGAGCTGAAGCAAAGCACCATGGCGGGCCCAGGCAGGGAGAGCCGCCCGCTTGGCACCCTCCTCTTTCCCTGCGGACCCCTGGGCATTCAGAGTGGGTCTCGTTCCTGCCGTCTGTCTCCCCCCCCGCCCCCCCTCCGGGCAACCCCAGTCAGGTTCACACCCCGATCAACGCCCAGCCTCCTGTGCCCCTGCTGCTGGCTAATGCAGGGATGCCCGGGGTTCCACGGCGTCCGCCGGGCCAGGACAGACCTCACACCAGATAAACAGGCCAACCATGAAAAAGCCAGAGCCTGGGAAAGCGCTGCACTGCGTTTCGGGGCTGGGCGGTACCACACACCCGCCAGACAGCGCCGGAGCCGGCTGCCCGGGACCCTCCGCTTCGGGCAGCCCGCGGGCCCAGCAGCAGCGGCTCCCCCGCGACCGTGCCCAGTCCTCTGCGGCGGGCGGGGCGGGAGCGTGCGCTCTCCCTCCGGGCCGCAGGCCGCGGCGCCCGCGCAGGGCCAGGGCCCGGACATTCTCTCACTTGCTCCTCACCGCAGCTTCGCAAGAGGTCGCCGTGAGCTCTTCTGCCTCGCTCGGACAACCGCATTCAGAAACCTACGTCAGCTGGCGGCTGGTCGCCCTCCTCCCCAAGAGCAGAGCGATGTGGTCAGGCACCGGCTGAGAAGGTCACGGGCCACACTGTCTCAGGAAGCCCCGTCTGCCAGCGGCCTCGACCCACCCTGGGGCCCGAGGCGCGCGTCTGGCTGCAGGGGCAGCGCACCGGCCTCCTCCCGCTGCTGCTGCAGCTCCGGCGCGGGGAGCCGTCGCGAGAGCAGGGCCGGCGGGAGCCGCGCTGGCCTCGGGCCTCCCCGCTCACTGTGCCAGGACGGACCTGGGTGCAGCAGGTCTCCGGGGAAACTGCACAGGAGGTAACCGCCGGGGCAGGGCCGCCGCGAGGCGTCTATGCGTCCGCTCCCGGCTCTCTGAGATCCGCCTCTCCCTGCAGCCTCTGGGCGCCTGTACAGCTTTCAGTCACAAAAACGAAACATGGCTGCATAGGTGAGAAGTCACGGAGCTCCATGCAGCGAGTATGAGGCCACTTTTTCCCCTGAACAAAGCACTCAGGTCAAAGGACAGGGCTAAGTCGCGCCGTGTGCAAAGAGCTGCCTGCGGTGGCCGAGCCGGCTCGCCGAGCTCCCCGCCTAGTCCAGAGCGTCTCGCGCCAGGTCTGTCCGCCCGCCGAGCTCCGCGGAGTGACCCCTGGGAAAGCAGGGAGCTGCCGTGTCTGACTCCAGGCAACTGTGGCTCGTTCTATTTCAACCCAGAAGGTGAGCTTTATCTCCATGGTGGCGGACTGTTACTTCAGACATTCAACTGACTTGTGAACGCTAACGAGCCTGTGACCTGCTGCAGCTATTCTTCCCAGCAAGCGAGCAGCAGAGGTGGAAAGAGAGATTCTGAACCGCTATCCCGCCCCACGAAGCCGTTGGAACCTCGGATCTCGGCAGACTTTTTTAAAGCTCTTCTATAACACGCTCACTTTCCAGCATTTATTGCCCTGGTCTTATTCACCGGGCCCTCGCAGTTCTCAGCTTCTAGTCACCCAGGAAGCAAGTCCCAGAACCCCGCTGTCCGCCCAGGGCACAGTGGGGCGCAAGGCGGCGCCTCACAAGCCACGGCTGCCCTGGCTTCCTCAAAGACCAAACCCAAACGCCAGCGGAGCTTCCGGTTTGTTGAGTTGCAGGATTCCTTCCAAACCTGCAGCTCAGCCTCTGTCTTGTTACCTTTGCCATTGCTGAGATAAAAGACCCGACACCCAAACTTTAGGAGGAAAGGCTCGTTCCGGCTCCGTGTGTGGCGCTTTCAGTCCATAATGGCAGAGGAGCGTCACGAAGGAGAAACCGTCCACGACAGGGAGAAGGTAGCAAAGGCCTGGATAGCAAACGACAAGCTCTTTCTGACCCTTACTTCTCCCCCAGACCTCTGAGAGCGGGTGGCGCCCACACCTTAGTCCGGTGCCCCGAGCCCGGCCCTGCACCAAGAATCCATCCCAGGATCAGACACCCCGACCGGCCACCTCTGAAACATCCCGCTGATGACTGCGCTAGGCGTCGGGGGATCTGGAGCAGACCCCGGCAGGCTCTCTGCTCCCTCCTAGCTAACATGGAAAATCAAGGCAAAACCCAGCAGGCTCCGTGGGGCGGTGGGGCCGCCCTGTCACAGGCGGTCACAGGCTGCGCCTGCTCTGAGCCTGCGCTGAGCCGTCCGCTCCCTCCACGGAGCCCTGCGTGGCTCCTGCCATCCCGACCTCTGCTCAGCGCTGTCCGGGCCTTGACGGTGTTGCCACTGTAGTTTTCAAGAGACCCGGTGGGTTACACTCGGTTAGAGCGGGGGACACCTGGAGGGCGTCTCTTCAGTTCTTCCTTCTTTGAAGGAAACCGGCCTCCAGCCAGGCCGTGCCCGAGGTTGTGCCGCCTGGAGCTCCGTCACCACTGGCTTGACTCACGCGCCACACGCCTGGTTCAGAACAGTTTCAGCCACCGAATAAACAGGAGCGAGGTTGATTGGAAAGAGACGGACCCTGGAGATCACCTGCGGGGCCGACCCCGCCTGCCCAGAGACACCGTGGGCCCCAGGAGGACGTGAGCTCTGAGCCCTTCGGGACCGGCACCAGCACCTGCAGCAGAGGAGCCAGGGAGAGGGCTCAAAAAGCCTGCGCTCCGATGGGGACGTGCAAGCGGCCCAGGAGCGCAGAGAAATACGCTCAGCGCCTCTGGCAGCCGGAGAAGTGTGTGCTACACTCAGCAGGGAGGGGATCGGGGAATTTGTGAACTGTTGCTCTAGAACTGTATGGCAGCTCCCCCAACAGTCAACCTTAGAATTACCCTAAGCTCAACACCTTTATGAATATACCCCAAATAATTGACAAAGGCAGTCTTGAAGAGATATTTGTGTTCCTGTGTTCGCAGTGGCATTACTTCAATACCTGAAACATGGACACGATGCAAGGAATAAACAAAATGTCGCGCACACGATGGAATAGTATTCAGCCTTCAACAGGAAGGAGTTCCACGTACACCACAGAGGAGAGACGTGAGGACACACCAGGTGAAACAAGCCAGGCGTGGAAAGACAGGTCACTGAACTCCCAGGGGCGCCTGTGGTCGTTGAGACCCCAGAGACAGCAAGCCAGGGGGGCTGCCCAGGACGGGGGGTGGCCTCAAGTGAGGTTACAGAGGCGGATGGTGCCGAGGGTCGCATCGGTACCGCGAGCGTTTTTAATGCCACTGAGCTACAGCCTCAGAGATGACTGAGACGACACATCTCATGTCGTGAGCATCATACCCAATACAGTTTTAAATATTTCTTTTAGAGACAGCACCCTATCATGTACTAAAACTGGCCCTGAACTCAGTCTGTAGCCAAGCCTGACTTCAAACACACAGTGATCTTCCTGTCTCAGCCTCCCTACTGCTGGGATTACAGATGTGTGGCACCACTCCTGATAACAGGCTTTTTTAATTGGAAAAGGGAGATTCCCTGATAACAACCGGAAGTTCATACCAATGCATCCAACTGGTCACCAGTGCCACCCTAGGGGTCTGCCTGAGGGTACAGCCTCTAAGCTCCTCACTCCTCCATATGAGCAGCCTGAGGAAGGGTGAGCCAGCCTCCTGCACCTCGACATCTAGGAAAGTCTAAAGACTGGAGTTCACAGCATGGCCTGGTGGGTGCCCCTGTCCAGCCACTGACGGACTGTAGTGACCATTTCTTTTGAAAGAAACTGCGTAAAATACAAAGTTATAGTTAATTTCTTTATCTAAGCAGACAACACCAGTTAAGACGAATAAATTCCTCGTGGAGAAAGAAATGTTTGCCAAAGTTTTACTCACTGGAAAGCAGGAAGCATCAGTAACCGATGGGAAATGGTTGGCATTTGAAAAGAAACAGTTAAATCTTGGGGTGTGTGTGTGTGTGTGTGTGTGTGCGCGCGTGCGCTTGTGTACTTATGTGTGTGATGAAAACACATGCTAAAATAGGGATGGTTTGGAAAAGTAAAATGACAACTGAAAATACTTATTACAAAAGTCAGTGTGAAAAGCAGTTCACACACATGTGCACATGTGCACACGCACATAGCACACCACGCAAGGTCTCTTTATTATCTGGCAGAAGGGAGGAGCCAAGAAGCTGGATCTGTGTTCCTTTCACTCAAGTCAAAGTTCTACTTTCCAAGAAGGGAAGGTAAACGCAGGAAACAGAAGACGTGAACCTGAGACGTGAGTGGTTTGAAAGTCCCTTGTTCTCTGCTCGCGTTTTCCGTACCTCCCGGATTTGCCCCGCGGGCGTCTCCTCCGCAAAGACAGCGCTGACAAGCACGTCTAACCCTTTGCTTTGTGTGGGACCGCTGCGCGCATCTGCCCGGAGTCCAGACGTCGGGCCCCAGGGCCCCTCTAACGGGGCAGGCGGCTCTTTGCGGACGGAAGCCTGAGCGCTCCGCGTCTGGAATGGGCCCCGTGGCGTCGAGCGGGAGGCCGAGCCGAGCACTCCCGTCCGTTTGTCCTCCGCCGCCTGCCTGTGTGGCGTCGCCCACGTTCATAGCACACCCTCATTCCGCTTTCCTTCGCTTTCCTCTCTTGTCTCTTGATTCCCTTCTTTTTTGTACCTGTTTGCCCCGCCTAACGCTCATGCTTGTGCGGAGTTGGTCCATGTACATAACACACGTTCATTCCCCTTTCATCCCCTTTCCGAAAGACGGAGAAAGGGGAAGCGGAAGAAGAAGAGAATGGAGACGTGTTATGCACGGCTCCCACTTCCCCCTGAGCAACGTAAACCGCATCTCTCAATTCCTCTCGCTTTTAATTTATTGTTACTGCTCCAGCTAGCTTTCCCGAGAGGCGCAGGGTCACCGGTGGGCGTGCGGGCCTCAGGGCCACCTGACGCTCCCGGAGCCCGCCGAGCGTGGGCAGGCGGCTCTGTGCCGTGACCCCAGGCGCAGTTTTCTCTCTCTTCAGGCTTCCCGGGCTCGTCGGAGCCGTCCGGTCGTGTCTGAGAGGCACCGCGTGCCGAGACATCCACGGACGGAAAGTCAGGAGAGTCCGGAGCGCTCAGCGGCGGGGCCGAGGCCGCGCCAGCTTCCCAGGGCGCCGTGGGCCACGCGCGCATTTTCTGTGAGCAGCACTCCTCTGTCTCTTGGCATATGTAAAATTTATTTTAAAAGCTCTACAAATAGTCATTTATAAAATGCTCAACCCTAAGAGAAAAAAATAGCCTTTTTTTCAGATGAGAAAACGGAGCTACACAGGGATTAAGTACTTTCCCTGAGGTCACTCAGCCAGTAAGTAGCACTGTTAAAGTTCTAACCAAGTCATTTCATTTCCAAGTTCCTGTTCTCATCTATCATAGCTGAAAACAATTATTTTTAAAAAGTTTCTTGACATTGTATAAACCAAAACCTGAAATCACAATGCTGAACAATGAACTGGAGGGTTCGGTATTCAGAAGCCAGTGAGTAGAAATTAGAGTGATGTCACTCATCTCCCTTTGACTGCTGGAACTGTGTAAGTACTTAATCCTCTTCACACTGGGAATTAAACTTTAGCAAGTGGCTGCCTCCGAAAACTTCTGACGATAAACTAAAGTGGGTTTTGCAGGCAAGAGCTGTATTTTAATTGCACTGTCTGGATTAGCAGAAGAGCGGTGAGCAGGTTCAGGGCCGCAGAGCAGTCTCCTCTTCCCGGCAGATTTCCTGCCGTCCGCGCCGTCGGAGCCCCGCTCTGCCCTGGTGCCGAGGCCCCGCTCGGAAGCAGCCCAGGAGCGGGCGACGCACCGCTTCGTCCCGAGACCTGGCGCCGGAACAGGGCTGCGCGCAGAGGCCGCGTCAGCGGGAGGCGGGCTGCGCCGGGGCCCCGGAAGCGAGACGGAGACGTCGAGGAGGGCGCGCGCGGAGAAGGCGAGGCCTGGCCGCGGAGGTCGCGTCGCCCGCGGGCGGAATCGGCCCGGAGCTCGGGGCGCGGGGCGCAGACGCCGTCCTGACACGCCGCGCTGGACGCAGCGGGCGCAGAGGCCCGAGTCCGGCCGCCAGGGTGAGAGCTGCGGTCGAGGCCGGGAGGGCAGCGCCTCAGGCCGGTGCGCACGCGGGCCGGCAGCCCGCCGGGCCTCTCCCTGAGCCGGGCGCTCCACCCTGGCCCCAGAGAGCCCGGCTGCTCCCCCAGAGCGAAGCCGGCCCGGCCGCGGGGAACCTCCCTGACCTGCGCAGACACTCTCTATTTTTCAGAAACAACTGTTGAACCGGATTTTGATGTACTGTTCTGATTTTGGTGGCGCCCGTGTTGTGGCCCTGGGAACTGAACCCGAGGCCTCTGCACTGAGCTCCAGCTCCAGCCTCCTTTTTATTTTTGAGACTGAATCTCCTTAAGTTGCTAAGTTTCCCAGCCTGGGCTCAAGCTCAGTCCTCCTGCTTCAGCCTTCCAGATGCTGCCATTACAGGTGTCTGTCACCACCCAACATAGACACACCGTTTCGTCTGTTAGTAAGGACAAAACCCGAAACTTTCCTTTCCTTTGGTTTTTGAAAAGTACAGAACTCTGCGACTCGTCCGTCTGCCGAGATGACTGCGGTCGGCCACGGGAAGCCACTCCTTGTGCCACTGAGGTCTCTGGGCTCTGGGAACGTCGGGACTCGGGACGGGGCTGCGGCTCAGGCCGCGCCTCCTGGAGACAGCTGTCCGGGCAGAGCTGCCGCGCCTGGGCCTCATCACAAGGCCTGCTGGGTTTCTAAACATTGTCCCGCCAGAAGTAAAGTACATTCACCTGTCCAAAACTAAAATGTCAGCTTCTATCTTTTTCTAATCGTGGCAACTAACTTTGAAAAATAACATGTGTCGTTTAAAATGCAGCACTCAAATCTCCTTCTCATTAAAAGGAAAAAAAATCTTGGAAATAACTATCCTTCCTGGATTACTAGATGGCTCACTTGTTAAGTAATTGCTTTACTGACATGAATATTAAAGAAAATTTGGAAACCCAGAAAAGGACAGAAAGGACAAGGAACATTCAGCCTCTTGTTTTAATGTTTTCATTTGTGATTTCTTCTTGTATATTTTTTTGCTTCTAAAGTATTGCATTGGATTAAAAATGGGTCAATTATCCTTATTAAGCTATTCATTTATTGTAATTTTAAATTGAAATTTCTTATCAGAATGCAATTCTAGCATAAATCCCCAATGAATTTCTTTTGAAACTTGATTAACTCACTCTAAATTCAACTTAAAGTATAAATGGATGAGACTGTAAGAAAAGTTTCTGGAAACAGCTAAGATAGAAGTACAGTGGTGAAATATATTGGAATTAAAATGAATATACTCTTTGATCTAGAAATCCAGTTCAGAGAGACTTTCTTTAAAATGCAGCACTCAAATAGAAATGTGTAGGTCAAAGGGTCCTTGGAGCTGCTAGTTTTGTTTTGTTCTGCTGTCCAGCAAGTCCGGTGCAGAGGCTAGAACTCCTCACACTCGCGGCTCATGCGTCCCGGCTCCCCAAGCTAAGGGACAGAAGGACTGTCTCTTCCTGATTCCTTGGGACAAGTTTTTCTTCTTGCTAGCCTCCTGTAGACTCCCAAGCCTCACCCCACTTTCCTCCGCCCCAGTGGTCACACACCACATTATTACAGCCCACTGTTAGGAGAGCACCTGAACTGCCCTCAATGCAACAATGAACATCACCGTGACTTTCCACTAGGCACTTCCATAAAAATCCAGTAGGATATTGGGAAGAAAATCAATAGATTCTTGACTTCACAGTGAACTTTTGAGTGGCTTCTGATGTTCTGCCCCCACCTGCTGACCCAGCGGCCAGTCCCCTCTTTCTCCACAACAGTCCCCCTCACTTGGGCAACGCAGCAAGCGTGCCGCGGGCTCACTGACTATTGCTTCGCGCTGGGTGGCCGTTTGATTTTCCTTCTGACAGCGCCCTTTCCCTCTCGGTGTCCTTTCTCCTAATTATCTAGATGAAGTCCATTAAGTTTCCATCCTTTGTCAGTCACACAAGGATAAATATCTTCAACTAGTCCATTTTATGTTTCTTCACATTGTATAGAATGTTTTTCATTTAATTAAAATCTCAGTTTTGACTTATTCAAATCTTAAATTTTCATATCATGGTTTATATTTTTAAGTTTTTAAAGGAATATTCATCTGACATATATCTCCTTTCTCATTAAAAGGAAAAAAATCTTGGAAATAACTTTTTCTTATTGCTTTTGTATTTGAGCTTTAGTACTTCAATCTATTCTGTCCTACTGCAATCCATTCTATCCTTTGTGTGGTATTCATAGCGTGGATGGTGTGGTACATCTTACATTAAATATCTTCAAATATGTGGCTTGCAATGTTCCTCCCTTGAATTTTATTCACCAAATTATATCTAAATAGGAACCCAACATTTTCATAATAAGTTCTTTGTATTAAAGCTAATTATATTATAAATTTTGTCATAAGTTTTGTTTTCACTACTCTATTTTCTGAAAATGACTTGGGAACTACAAAACATAAAAGCCAATGTAAAAAAGCCAATAGAATAAAAATTACAATTTAGTAAAGGTAGACATAACTGAAGAGACAAAACTTTTAAGAATGAACTTACCTGGCAGACGTAGAACTTTACACGCAACAGTGTCAGAAGCCACATTCTTTACACGTGCACATAGTACAATAACCCAAGATTATTATACCCTTGGTTTAAAACACATGTCAATGTCAACAAACTATGAAATTATGCTTATCATTTGTTGTAAGTGCTCTCATTATAAGGGACTCAAAGTAAAATTTTAAATACAAAAGTATAAATGGAAATTATATGTTCCCAAGAAATCATTAAGCCAAAGAAGAGATAGCAGAAATTAGAAAATGGTGAAACTAAGGATAATAAAGAGGTGGTAAATCAGTCAGTGCTCCCTAGAGAAACGGATTTAATGCAAGATATGCACATATACAAGAATTCACAAGCGCGGCTCACGGCAGCTGCCGCAGTCAGGTGTGAAGAGCGCAAAGCAAAGCGGCGTCTGTGCGCCGGGCTTCGGAGGGAGCCGCTCGCAGCCCCAGCCCGCCGCAGTGTCTTGTCCGCTGGAAGCCAAGAGACGACGTGCCTCATTCGGTGGGATTTCCACCAACCGCTTCTGTGCTTTGCCCAGCCTGGTATCTCTGGGGAGCTCACTGCAGGAACGCGGCACTGTCACCGCCTGGTGACCTGGCAATGTGGGGCACGTAGTAGCTGGTGTAGGCCTCTCTGGAGCCAGTTGGCCAGAGGAACACCTGGGCGAGGTCTTCCCCCAAAAGCTGCGGGGAAAAGCAGCGGGGGAACCGCAGTGTTCCCTGCCTTGGGCGACACAGAAGGGAAGACGCCCTCCCCTGGAGGGGCTGCCCTGGAAAGTGAGTCTTGGTGGCACAGGCAGCTTGGAAAGGCAAGGAGGAGGCAGCTGCAGAGGAGAGCCTGGCACTTGCGGCCCTGGCTGGTAGGTGCTTCTCGTGCCCTTCGGACCTCACCTGAGGGTGCCCGTTGTTATGCACCTGACAGGTGTGCATAACACCTCTTCCGGAACTGCCAGCATTTCCTGTAAAACAGCTCTGGATTAGGTCACGGCCCCTCCGGATCTAGAAATGCACAGTACAGCACAGTATCCCTTCTCCTTGGTTCTTGAGCAGCCTGGGGAGTCAGGCTGGAAACTTGTATTCCAGTTATTCTCACAATGGAAGAAGATATTTCAGTGCCCAAGCTTATGGAAAATTGTAGTCTGGTAAAAAAAAAAAATACAATAATTCTACTCACATCCCTCCTCATGAGAGGAGAGGAATAGATTTTCAATGGAAGTTTTCTTAAAAAGTCATTTTCTATTTTCATTAAGAAACAAAATAAAAAATCCATTAGGAATGCGTGCCCCATCTTTATGTGAAAGGTCCCTGCACCAGCACCGTGTTAAGAATGCTTCGTATGAAAGAGAGGCCGGCGGTGCCCCGACGTGTCCGGGAGGCACAGCGCTCCAGGCCCAGATCCCTGCTCCCTTTATCTAGTCGCAACAGGAACCCGAACAGTAGCTGAAAGTCTAGAGGGAAATAAGTTGTTTTCAAAGACTGCCCCTCGGCAAGAGGCCCGGAGGGGATCGTGTGCTCTGGGTGGGTCGGCCCCGGCTCATCGTGGCGCGGGACTCGCCGCTGCTCTCTGCGCTGGGTGCCGTTTCTCCCGTTTAAACCACCAGCTCCTTCAGGGTGGGCACTGAGCCCTTTATCCCGTAACCCCAAAGCCCACCCAGGCAGGCCCGGAAGAGCTCTGCTGTCAGAAGGAGGCTCACCCCGAGGCAGAGCGGCAGCCGGGCTCGCCGCGCACCGTCACCCGCGTCGCCACGACGCCAGCAGCCTGGGGGAGAAGGCGTGCCCCGGCACAAGGGAACCCCGGCCACCGTGAAGAAGGAAATTCTGTCGTTTTGGACAACACGGAGGGAAGTAAAGTCACAGTCTTCAGTGAAATGTGGCAGATGCACAAATTCGCAGCGCTCAGCCTCTGCCTCGGGTGCGGCTCTCCGGCCCTCAGCTCAGGAGCAGAAGAGCTGGGCAGCACGGTTGACCTATTTTTGGTTTTCTGAGGAAGCTCCATGCTGTCCTCCAAATGTCTGTGCCGATTTACATCCTGCCAACAGTGGGTGCGAGTTCGTATCCCCAGCAGCATGTGTTATTTTTATAGTATAGTCTTTCTAACTGGGGTGAGATGAGATCTCGATTTAGATTTGATTTGCATTTCTCTGATGACTAATTACATGGAGCATATTTTTCATATATTCATTGTCTGTCTGTGTTTCTCCTTTTGAAAAACATCTATTCAGATGATTTGCCTGTGTGAACTGGGTTGCTTGGTTCCACCGCTGTCTGAGTTTCTATTTGCTGGCTTTTAATTCTTTCGCACACGAACACGTGGCGAGTACGTCTGCGCAGGGGCAGGCTGTCTCTGGACCCTCGTTTCTTTCACCGTGCAGAGGCGTCTTGCTGGCTCTCCTCACATTTGCCTGTTTTGCTTTTGTTTCCTGTGTCTTCATTCTCACCCCCAAACAGGGCGCTGCCTACCGTGGCCTGAAGTATTCCCCTGGGCTTCTCTGGTGTCACAGTTTCAGGCATTTAGGGCTTTGATCCGTTCTGAGTTGGCAGCTGCGGCTGTGGCGAAGGGCACACGCTCTCCTGTCGGCGTGGAGCGGGAGGACTGGTGTCCGCTTGGCAAGGCTGCCCGGTGGCACCACCTCCAGTAGGCACGTGTGTCTCGCCAGCTGGTATGGCATTATTTATAACAAGAAAAAGCACCATTTCTTTCCGTTTATGTGTTAAGTTTTTAAACAGCCACCAAGTCATCGGAGTACATGTGTGTTACGCTGTGAACATGTAACTGTCTGGTAGGTACTATAGTGTTCTTTGTTTTCTGTGTGTGTGTGTGTGCGTGCGCGCGCGTGCACGCGTGTGTGTCTGTGTTTGGGAGGAGCTCACTGTCCCTCCCGACGCCATGAAACGAGAGGTTGCGGTTCCCGGCTGGACAGTGGCAGTGTGTGCGCTGCCGCCGGCATCACCCTCTCGCTGCTCTGGGTCTTCTGTGAACCCTGCTGGTCCCCGAGACTCGCAAAGCTCGGTTTGTACATGCAATTGCCCGGACAGAGAAGAGAAGGGAGCTCGCGTGAGCCGGTCCGGGTCCTGCAGTGAGCCCCACGGGCCCTGGAGGTGTGAGAGGTTCGGAGACACACAGAGACGCCCCTTGCTCCTGAGCCAGGTCGATGACACGTGGCTACAACGGGCAAGCTCCCCCTGGCCGGCCTTGCCCAGAGGGTGCGGCCTGCCCTCTCCTGCCTCCGGAAGCACAGCTGCCTGCTTCAGACTGCTGTCCCTTCCATACCCCTTCCAACACTCTGGAATGCATAGGATACCAATTTACCTTTAGTATTTTCGCAGCACCCACAGGACTGCCCTTGATGCTTTGTAACAGCTATAAGACATTCGGCTATTTCCTCTAGCCAAGGGATTCTGCGAACGATGTGCAGAGGATACCAGGTTCTCAGGGACCTGCAGACAACCTTAGGCCTCCAGCCTGGACGCGCAAGCCCCGCGCCCTCCAGACCCTTGCACAGGGCGTGCTTTAGCACATTTTCCGTCCACAGAGCCTGTGCTGAGCTGCCTTGACTTGTCCTTAAACCTCCTCTCCTGTGCCCAATGGGCCTCCCGATGACTTTACTGGGCCACCCCTAATTCTCTTCTCTTTTGCTGAGGGGCACCATTGCCTTCCCAGCCGTGAACATGCTTCCAGGATTAGCCGAAGAGGGGTGGGCTCTCCACCCCAGCACCTGCAGCTCACACAGCCTCCTGGATTTTGAGCCTGCCTCTGTGGACTCTCCTTCTGTGGCATCCACAGCATTATGTGTTATCAACGTCCATGACATAACCTCTATGCATTAGTGCCATCCCCAGAGTCTTATTTTCTTGTTAACAATAAAGGACAAGCACATCAGTTTTCTGGAGTTTGTTGCAAGAATTAAACCCCATGCTGAATGCGAAGCTCTTAGCTAAACCTAGTGGTCTTTAGCTCTACAAAAAGGGTTACCGCTTCTCCACCCAATGAGAATGAGAGAAATTAGAGCCAGTGGCAGTCAAAGGCCTCCAAACAGTTTCATGCCATTTTCCCTGGATCCAGTTAACATGTTACATTACCTGGCAAAAAAGATGTTGAAGTTATCATTGAGGTTAAAATAGGAAGAGTATCTGGATTATTAGCTGGCCCCAGTCCAACCCAGAAAGACTTAGAAATCAAGAGCGCCCTTCAGCTGAAGTTGAGAGCCATAGTGAGAAGCTAGAGACCCGGAGAGCTCACCATGCTGGGAACGGCACGTGCGACGCGCAGGCGGGCAGCCTGGAGGGAAGAGCTCTGCCAGCCGCCAGCCGGGCGAGGCTGGGATCCTGACCCTGGCACGGCAAGGGCCTGAATTCAGCCAGCTGTGGGGTTAACGTGGAGGCAGGTGCACCCCGAGAGCCTCTGGAGACGGACAAGGTCCCCGTGTCCTGATTTCAGCTGTGTGAACGGAGAGCAGAGGCCCCGGCGCTGAGCGGCCGAGCCCCCGCAGGACCATGTGGAAGGGTGGTGACGCGTGTCTGTTTAAGCTGCTGAAGGCACGGCGATTTGCTGCGGCAGCAGTGAGAGAAACACACACAGCCCGAAGAGACTTTGAAGGGAATGCACGCTCCCGGTCGCCGGGAGGGGCCCCCGAGGCTGTGGCAGTGGCGGCCTTATGGAGCCACCAGTTACAGAACACAGGAGCCACAGGCTGAGGAACTCAGACATGGGGAGTGCCTCTCACAGCCCCTGTGGCACAGCCAGGGGACCCCGAGGCCTGGTGCCAGGGTAGAAGTGCAGAAACAGGAGGGTGCCAGCCAACAGGACCGGCCCAGAGGCCAGGGCCCGCGGGGTCCGGGCTTAGCATCCAGGAGGCATGTTTGCTGGAGAGCACATTAAGCCCGCTCAGCAAGGAGAGCCGGCGTGTCGCAGAGAGACAGTGCCTCATTCCCACAGCGTCCATTCCAAGAAGCCACAGCCACACGCCACGCTTCACCTTACCTGGACTTAGTTACAATAAAATTTAATTTGCAGATTAGGCAGAGTAAACTAACAATAATAGAGCAATTACAAAATATGTTGCGTAGAGTAATTATAAATAGGTAATAAAATTATGTGACTGTCGGGGCTGGAGGGTTAGTTCAGTAGTTCCGGCGCCTGCCTCGCAAGCGCAAGGTCCTGAGTTCGATCCCTGGTAATGACATACAATGCTGGCGTGGAGACTCACGCCCACCAACAATCAATACCACACACCACAGTGCCAGGCGTGGTGGCTCAGGCCTGTCATCCCAGCACTGGGGAGGCAGAGGCAGGAGGATTGCTGAGTTCAAGGCTGGCCTGGGCTACATAATGAGCTCAGGGCCAGCATGAACTACAAAGCGAGACCCTGTCCCAAAAAAAAAAAAAAAAAAAATTATGTGACTGTCCTCTTTCTTTCTGGTCTCTATATCTTTTCGTGCTTTCCCCTTGTCACCTGAAGCACTTTACAGCTTCTTTGCTGCCTCTGAATTGTAGTGTCTCTTATGCTTTGGCACTTTTATTAAATAAAACACTGGGACATGAACACAAGGACAGTGATATTGTGACATCGATCTGATAAGCAGGGAGGTGTCTGAGTGGCCGCTGGGTGTGGGGCACACTGTGGACATGCCGGACCCGGGAGGACTCATCCTCCTGCAGGACGGAGCAGGAGTGAGACTTCATCTTGGAACTCAGAACACAACGCAAGTTAAAACTCATAAACTGTTTATTCGTGGTGTTTCTTTCAATATATGTGCACTGCAATTGACTACACATACCTGAAACCACAAAAAGCAAACCCATGGATAACAAGAAATACTCAGCTAACAACGAGATTGTGGTGGTTGTCTGTGTTTATTTCTTTTGCACCAATTTGGTGAACACTGGGTTATCATATTCCAGAGAGTGACCAGCCTTAATTAAAGAAAAAAAACCCCACAATTTTAAAGGAGCAGAACATGATTTAACTTCAAAAATAACTGTGAACTTTAAATTCATTTAAGGCTGTGTTCAACTTCGGAAACAGTAAGTCTCCAAAAGGTCCTGCTGAGCCTCCACCCTGGAGCGTAGTGACCTCACTCTTCAGGTGCAGACAGGGCTTTTCAGAGGTGGCTGGATCTGGAGTGTGTGGTGCTGGTGTGAGGAGCCCCACCCGGGTCTGAGCCCTGCCTGTCCCACGAGCGGCTGCCCTGGATGGAAGAGGCACAGAAAGAGGGCTGCGGGCTCGCTTGGTGCAGCTGCTTCTACTGCTCCGCTGCCTCCAGGCTGCTCTGCCGCGGCCTGCACCACCCTGCCCTGCCTGGAAGCCCGCTGATCAGCCACATAAATCTTTCCTCCTTAAACTTTAGGTGTTGGGTATTTTGTTTTGGCGATGAGAAAGATAACCAAGACCCCCACCTACAGTCCAAGAACATCACAAACCTAGCAGGCTGGTTTTCTGTTGTTATAAGCAACCTTAGAAGTTCTTGCGAGAAAAGTGACAAATACCTCCATGGTCAGTTCCTGCCAGCTGTGATTCTGCTGTGGACAGGTGGACATTGCGACTCTCTGCTCTTGGTTTTCTCTGCTGTGCAGAAGGCTTTAGGGTTGATGTAGTCCCACGTGTCCACTCTTGGTCATTAAGAGTCCTGTGCAGGTAGAACTCTGTTCCGGATATCATGCTTCAAATCTGCTTCAAATCTGCAGTTATGGCTTCGCATATTTCCCCTGAGTTATCCTTGCGCAATTTTAAAGTTTCTTTTGT
>PVIC010035614.1:0-18977 GCA_004025085.1 Thryonomys swinderianus
TCTCTGCCTCCCGAGTGCTGGGATGACAGGCGTGAGCCACCACGTCTGGCATTGTAGTATGCGGTGTTGATTGTTGGTGGGCGTGTCTCCACGCCCAGCATTATATGTGGTTACCAGGGATCGAACTCAGGTTCTTCCGCTTGTGAGGCAGGCGCCGGAACCTCTGAGCTAACCCTCCGGCCCATTCTCATACATCTTGATCTGCGGAATCACAGTTTATATCTCATCTGTTCCTGTGTCTTCCCTAAAGTTACTCGGTACTACAGTTCCGATGCAGAATTCTGTCCGCTGTGAAAGGGAAGCTTGCCCCTCGGAACTCTTTGGGCTCTTCCAGCTAAGACACACCCCTGGGCCCGGAAAAGCAGCTGCTCTCCACACTGCTTTGGTTTTCCCTGTGCCTGAGGCTGAGGATGCCCTGGGCGCTACTGTGTCATCCTCCACTCTGCCCTTTCTCTCCACTACTTTCTGTAGACAAATGTCTTAGTGAGTGCCGACCTGGGATGGCCAATGGCTTTTCCTGCATGACTAGATTTTTAAAAACATTAAGATATCTGAATAGGTTGTGAGGGGACTGTAAAACTTAAATACTGTTTTTCAAACTCTTGTATGTATTCCTGAACTGATCATAATTAAAAGGTTCTTTAAAGGGTTTTCTGAAAAGAACTTAACACATGGGTATGGAGGGAAAACTTACCTAATAGAATGAGGTTTTCTTAAAACACTACTCTGCTCTTATATTTACAAAACTGATTTAAAGAACAAGCACTTCATGTTTTACTGAGATTATTTCTTGGGTTTCACGCTTCGACTTTGGACTACTTAAGGAACTGAGCTTTCACAGAGGCAGCGTTTAAGTTTCAGTTAGCTCTGAAGTCTTTTTTTCCAGGATATCAGTTTGTACCCTGGCTAGTGACAGGTCTCTGAGTCGGAGCCCTGCCCTACCATAAGGAGCGGCGCGGGCAGATATGCAGCCTGTACTGTACCCCGAGGAGCACAGGGATAACAGCAGCTGCCCCTCTTCCTACGCCTGCAAAGAGCCGAGTCTACACAAAACTACCAGAGACTTGCTGCACCCACCACCGCCCTGCTGCTCTCGCCCTTGCCCTATTCATCAGCAGCCGCAGGACCATCGCCCGTTACACCCCAAAAATCTCTACCTTCTCCCCAAGGTCCCCTCTGCAGCCTAAACTCCTCCATGTCAACTGCACACACCCTCTTCTCCCAGCCAAGAGTCTTCTCACTCTTGCCCTGTCTGCACCCAGACTGTAGTAAACGCCTCACTTGCTGCTGAGATTTTGCCCACCTCGGTGGTCTCACTCATGCTCAGCTCACCCTGACAGCTAGATGAGCCACCTTCATGTTAGGTTTTCAAAGTATACGACATAGTCTATGCTTTTGGGAGTGGAGATGTGTGTCCATCTGAGGAATAAATGTGCTGTGAGCCCACGATTTGTCTAAACATTGATCAGTTTCTAGACTTCAAAACACACACAGTATATGTGCATGGTAAGCAATGTGTGTTCATTCAGACAAGATGCAGTATCGACATAACCTCAGGCACTTGTATTGGCTACCGTTAAAGAGTATGCCATCATTACTTAAAACCTGGTCTGCATCTGGCTTTGGCAGACCTGTTATAGTCACTTTCCCTCAAAAGTAGGAGCCTCGACACTGTGTAGGACCTTCTGAGTATCAGGGGCGCTAGTTACCGCGGCCTCCTTGGCTGGGAAGTGCACCTCTGTTCCCCAGGAACACAGGTCTTCTAGCATAGTGAAGTCAACCCTTCACCGCACTGGGCATTCCAAGCCAAGGCTGCAACAACGACAGCCTTTGCACTACAGCAAAGTTTTAAGCATATTTGGGTGACAGCGAGGAGGGCCTAAAGGCCCTGATGTGATAATTCAC
The DNA here is from genome assembly GCA_004025085.1 of Thryonomys swinderianus. Classification (NCBI taxonomy): domain Eukaryota; kingdom Metazoa; phylum Chordata; class Mammalia; order Rodentia; family Thryonomyidae; genus Thryonomys; species Thryonomys swinderianus. The sequence continues at coordinate 1,906 of PVIC010035614.1, forward strand.
TGTAACTGTTATCCTGGAAAGGCTGAGTTCGAGGAAAGTGACCAAGTGTCCACTCAGCTGCTCCACTTTCCTCACACTTCTGCCCATGGCCAGTGTAAACCTCCCATCGCCCACCGCTTTGATTCCTCTCTAACACACTGCAGCCACAGGGGTACGAAGATCCTAACCTGCTCTTTCAGATACAGCTTTCTAACAAAAGTAGGCTCATAATTGTGCTTCTTCACTCACAATGACTGTGTTGACTGCTTTTGCTCATTAATTTTCCACGTTTTCTCTTTACATAATAATTCCCCAACTGTGAAATAAAATCCACAGATATCCTGACAGGAAATGGACAGGAGTTTTTCCACACCAAGTAATTCTGACTCTCCAACAGCAGCTGATGCGTGGTGGTAGTTCTGGCCATTCTAATTCCAGTGATTTAGGAGTATGAAGCAGGACTGAAAATACATGCCCCAGAACCTAGCAACTCTGCTGGGCATGGTGGCTCATGCCTGTCATCCCAGGATTTGGGAGGCGAGGCAGGAAGATTACTGTGAGTTTGAGGCTGCCTGGGTTACATAGAGAGCTCAGAGGCAACTGAACTACAAAGCAAGAACCTGTCTCAAAGAATTGAAACAAAGAAAAAAAATCTAGCAACTGCCGGGCGTGGTGGCTCACGCCTGTAATCCCAGCACTCGGGAGGCAGAGATAGGAGGATTGCTGAGTTCAAGGCTTGCCTGGGCTACATAGTGAGCTCAGGGCCAGCCTGAACTACAAAGCGAGACCCTGTCTCAAAAAAAAAAAAAATCTAGCAACTTTGCAAGACTGTGTCTTGAAATTTTAAAAGGGAGGAGGGAGTTGAGTTGTAGTTTGTCGCAAAGATCCTGGGTTCATACCAACTCCCAACCCAAAGAAAGAAAGGGGACAAAAGCCATAATGCACCACCATATGCATCACTTGTTGCCACTTGGAGTCAGTGTTTTACAACAACTTCTACCCATCATACTTACAGAAAGAAAGAAAAAATGGCATTCAGATTGGAAAGAAGGAAAACGAGCTCTACTTGCAGATAACATGATCTTGTATATATATATGATCATATGAAGTTCACCAAAAAACTAAGAAACTAAGAAACTAATAAGGTGTGAAAATACAAGAAAAATACATAGAGCCAACTGTACCTCTCAATATGAAGAAAACAATGCAGGCCCTAGGCATTTCGCTCAGAGACTAGCCTGGGAAGTGTAAGGTCCTGAGTTTAATTCCTGACACCAAAAAAGAAACCAAAAGAAAAAATTATATTTACAATAGCAGGCAAGTGTGATCGCACACAGCTGTTACCCCAGAACACTGAGAGGCTGAGTCAGGAAAAGTTCAAGTTCCTGGTCGGTCTGGGCAACTTAGCAAAGTGCTGTCTCCAAAAGAAGAAACGTTGGGGGTGGAAGTGGGTCAGTGTGGAGGCTCTGGGTTATAGGAAAAGGAAAAAGGGAAAAGGAAGATCACCAGCTAAAGGAACTTCTACTCTGAATATTACCGAATGTTGGTAAAAGAAAGCATCCTTTATTCTAGTATTGCCTCATGAATCAATTCCAACATCACACATTCTAGATCAAGCCATCTCTGAAAAAAGCCTATGACCACATGAGGCTTTAGGGAAACATCTAAACACAAACCATAACTATACCTCTCACTGGTGAGTCCTGAAAGTCTTTTCCATGACAAATCAAGAACCTGTTGTATGAGTAAGGGTAAACTGAGACCTCTATCTACTCTTTAGGGGTGAGGTAATACAGAAAAAGAAAGGAAGGAAGGAAGAAGTAATTAAAGAAAGAAAATGTATCTTTGATAAGAGGGCATATAAGTTTTGTCCTTGCTTCTGTTTATGTAATGTATTGCATTTATTAATTTACATATGTTCAACCATCCTTGCATCCTTGGGATGAAGTTACTTGGTCATGATATATGATTTTTTTGGATAATTTGTTTTATTCTGTTTGCCAATATTTTGCGTGGGATTTATATTACAATATTTATTAAAGAGATTGGCTTGTGCAAATGGCCAATAAATACATGAAAAATGTGCAACATTTATGACCATTAGAAAAATGCAAATTAAAACAACATTGTGATTCCAAGAATGGCTACTGTCAAGAAATCAAGATAGGGCCGGAGGGTTAGCTCAGTGGCTCTGGCACCTGCCACGCAAGCGCAAGGTCCTGAGTTCAATCCCCGGTAACCACATAGAATGCTGGGCGTGGAGACACGCCCACCAACAATCAACACCGCATACCACAATGCCCGGCATTGTGGCTCACGCCTGTAATCCCAGCACTCGGGAGGCGGAGACAGGAGGATTGCTGAGTTCGCGGCGGCTTGCCTGGGCACCATAGTGAGCTCAGGGCCAGCCTGAACTACAAAGTGAGACCCTGTCTCAAAAGCAAAAAAAAAAAAAGAGTGAATGATAAAATATCAACAAAATGACTAGTAAGCATTCACTATATTTAGTTGCAAAATGAAGTATTAAACAAAGGAAAGGACAAATACAGGAGAATAAGGCTAGCAATGTCAAAAGGAGAAGGGAATAGAATAGGCTCACTGATAGTGTTATAACTAATAGGTGACAGTAAAAAACATTAAGAACTACAATAAAAAGTTTATCTGAAAGCAAAAGGACCTTATATGCAGAAGGGAACACATCAAGAAAGACATAAAAGTGGTTCGCTGGTCAGCTTTACCAGTAAATGTGAATGGGTTCTATTACAACCCAAATAAATGTCCATCAACTGGAGACTGGATAAAGAAGATGTAGTTTTTTTTAATGGGGTATTGCTCTACCATAAAGAATGATAAATTTGAGCCCTTTATATTCAAATGCACATACATTGGGGACATACTCCTAAGTGAAATAAATAGGGCACAGATGTATATACAATACCCTATCTATATATACAATACCCTATCTTTTCTCTGGTATGAGGAACTGAAGGTGTAAATGAGTTCTAAAATGTATGATAGGTATTGTGAAATAGTAAGAAAATATTCAAAAGGGAAAAGGGAGTGTAGGGGTAAGAAAAGGGAAAGAAAAAAATTGATGATTAAAAAAGGAAACAAAGCTTATGTATATATAAATGGGGGACTTGGTAGAACAGAGGAATGGGAAAAAATGAGAATTAAGTTGTGTATGTACTGGTACAAATCTCAATGTCAATTGTGATCATAACATATATAAAATGTACCAATAAAATCAATTAAAAATAAAATAAAGAGTATAAAATTCATACTTTTATAAAATTTTACACAATTACATACAATTGTACAATTACCAAACATATAAATATAAAAATACAGTGAAAATTACCTTCTGATCTCAATGTAATAAAGTTAAAAATAAATAATGTGAATGAAAATAAATCAATTAGTGTGGGAATGTAATAAGGAGATGGAATAAATATGATTTGGAAAAAAATAAGAGTATGTATATAGTGGGTGGAGAGGGGATGGGTGGATAGGGATGTGGGTAAAAATGAGAATTGACCTGTGTCACATATTGTGTGTCACATACAATACCCTATCTATATATACAATACCCTATCTTTTCTCTGGTATGAGGAACTGAAGGTGTAAATGAGTTCTAAAATGTATGATAGGTATTGTGAAATAGTAAGAAAATATTCAAAAGGGAAAAGGGAGTGTAGGGGTAAGAAAAGAAGGGATTCCTCAATGTTGCTTATGATTGTGAGCTGTGTATATAATGAACCAATAAAGAATTCAATTAAAATAATAAAAATAAATCAATTAAATTCCTAATCCAAAAAGCCAGAACATAGCAAAGAAAATAAAGCAAAATAAATATAGATAAAACAAAAATTAATGAAGTAAAGAAACAAGAAATTTAAACATCTTTAGAGGTATAATGCTTATATAAATTTGAATTAGGAGATAAAGATAGATTTCAATCTAACTAATGGAATTATCAATAAATCCATATATAGTTCATATTTTACTTAAATTGAAATGTTGGATGGACCTTATTAGCACATAGTTTCTTTTATATGACAAACCCAAGGTTTAAATAAAGACCAAAGTGAAAAATAGATGAAATGAAGTAAGGAGATAGATCTTTCCCAAAGGGGAACGGTATCAATAAATGGAAGTAGAGAGGATGAAGGAGAGGGAAAGGGGGTTTAAAAAAAGAATGAACATGTTTTGTGTACATATACCAGCTTTACATAAGCAATGTAAACATATACTACAGAAAGGAATCAAGAAATGTATGGAAGGGAGGAGAGGGAAAGGAAGGGGGATAAAAAGGAATTAAGATGTATTATATGCACATACTAACTCCCCACAAGGAATGTAAACACTATGTACTACAAACATGTACTAGTAAGTAAATAAAATTTTAAAAATTAAAAACTGAGGGGCCGGAGGATTAGCTCAGTGATTCTGGCACCTGCCTTGCAAGCACAAGGTCCTGAGTTCGGTCCCCGGAAACCACATACAATGCTGGGCGTGGAGACTCACACCCACCAGCAATCAATACCGCATACCACAGTGCCGGGCGTGGTGGCTCACGCTTGTAATCCCAGCACTGGGGAGGCAGAGACAGGAGGATTGCTGAGTTCCAGGCTTGCCTGGACTACATAGTGAGCTCAGAGCCAGCCCGAACTACAAAGCGAGACCCTGTCTAAAAAAAAAAAAAATTAAAAACTGAAAACATAAAAAGATGAAATGTTAAGAACTTCTTTCTTTGGATGGGCAATAAAAGAAATATTTCCACTCTTAGCACTATTATCCAATATTACATTGGATTTCCAGCCAGTGTGATAAAACAAGAAAAAACAAATTGGAGGCATACACAGAGAAAAGGAAGAATTAAAACTATAGTTGTTCTTAAGGAAGAAAAGTACAATCCCAGAAATAAGTCTAAGATACAAAAAAAATATTGAAAATAGGAAGTACTGTATGAATATATCTAAATGAATATGAACAAAACTAGTATTCAATAGTAGATAATGGTGCACATATAAAATCCTAAGCAAGCTACATAAATCTATTAGAATAAATGAGGCTCATAAAGTCATATAATATATAATCTATACATACATCAATGGTATTTCAGTACACTAGTTACAAATTGGAAGATTAATTTTTTAAAAAAATTATGTTATCCAATAACTTGCTGTGTTTATAGATAAGTTTTTTAAAATGTAAAAATCATCAGTAGTTTATATAGAAAGTTAAAGAGGTAATATAAAGATCTAAATAATTAGAGAAAATATGACATTTAAGGATTAGGAGATTCAGTATTATTGACACCAATTTTTTATAATTACACAATCATATAATTCCATTCAAAATCTCTGTTCTATCTTCTGTTATAATGGATACATTTATATGGAAAATCAAAAGACCTGGAATTTTTTATAGCACTCTGGAAAAGGAATAAAGCTGTAAAAGTTACACTATAATATCACTGAGACAGAATAAAAATTTCTTTCAGACAAGAAATAGGTTTTGTTTAATGGTTAACCTTAACTTTTCAGTTAACAAGCCTTTATTTTAGGAACAGAATTTGAGTGCGAGTCACCCTGATCTTAGCTGACATGTTATCTTATATCAAGCCCCACAGCTTCATGGACCATTTCTCTGGCCTGTGCCTTGAGGGGATGGTACTGATCTGTGTGCAATCTGCAATGCTCCTATAAGTCATGTAGGTATCAATCTGACTCATTTCTTAAAACAAGCCAATTGTGGGGTTAACTCTACAGCCTGCACTGCATACAGCTGGATTTGGGCATAATCAACAGGCCAGTCTCTTGTATACTTTTTTGAGAAGTTTCTATTCATTTCAATTGCTCATATTTTGCATGTACCTTATCTATTTTGGGGGGTTCAATTTATTTGCAGTTCTTTATATAGTCTAGATTTTATTCTGTTATATGAGTATCTGCGAAACTTTTTTCTATTTTGTAGAGTGATTCTGCACTCTGTTCTTTTCTGATGCAGAAGCTTTTTAATTTTACATAATCTCAGTGGTTAATTCTTGGCATTGATTGTTCTTGGTAATTATTGGTTATTCGTGGTTTCTGTTTTTATAGCGAGATGTTTGACCCATTCAAATTTTAGTTAGTATAGACTGAGAGATATAGATCTAGATTTATTCTTTTGCTTGTGCAGAACCAATTTTCCTAGGACTATTTGTTAAGGAGGCTATTTTTAGCCTACATTTTCTCCAGTGTATAGTATTGGATCCAAGGAATGAAGGTACTTGAAACTGTTTTTTGTTATTTTTTGAGCAGTCTCATTTTGTAGTTCAGGCTGGCCCTGAACTCACTACATAGCCGAGGCAAGCCTCTAACTCCCAGCAGTCCTCCTGCTTCTGCCCACTGAGTGCTGGAATTATAGGCGTGAGCCACCACTCCTGGTTTGAAACTGTTTCTTTATGCTCAGTTCTGTTCCATTGATCAATATGTCTGTTTTTGCACAAGTGCCATGTTGTTTTTATTACCAATGCTTTATAATATATTTTGAAACCCAGGACTGTTAACCCTTCTTATTTACCCAAGATCAGTTTGGCTATTCTTGGTCTCTTTGAACTCCATACAAATTTTATAATAACTTCTTGCAGTTCTGTGAAAAAGCTAATGGTATTTTCATTAGAATTGCACTAAATCTATATGTCATTTTTATAATATAGGTATTTTAATAATATTAGTTCTGCTTATCCAAAAACAAGTGAAGGCTTTCCATTTTGTAATGTCCTTCTCAAGTTCCTTTCTTTGGAATTATAGTTTTTGTTATAGAGGTCTTTAACTTCCAAGGTTAAATTAATTCCCAAGATTTAATTTTTTGAAGTTGTGAATAGGACTATTTTCTTTCTTGATGAGTTGGTTGCTAGCATATGGGAACCTTTATTGATTTTTGTGTTTTTTCTATCCTGACACATTGTGTATTTGTTTCTTAATTTTAGTAGCCTTCTGGTGGGGTTTTTAAATCTATGGAAAGGACTACATTACCTGTAAGTAAATGTAGTTTGACTTCTTCCTTTCCTACTCAAATCCCTTTATTCTTTCTCTTGTATGCTTCCTCTGTCTGAAGTTCTGAGTACTACATTAAACAGGAATTATGACAGTAGACACCCTTGTCTTATTCCTGATTTACACGGAATGCTTTCTAGTTTTCCCAATTTAACATGCTTAAATAAATATAAAAGAGGGCCAGGGAGTTAGGTCAGTGGTTTCGCCATCTGCCTGGCAAGCGCAAGGTCCCAAATTCGATTCCTGGTAACCACATAACACAAGCCAGACATGGTGGCTCACGCCTGTAATCCCAGCACTCAGGAGGCAGATGCAGGAGGATTGCTGTGAGTTCAAGGCTGGCCTGTGCTACATACTGAATTTGGGGCCAACCGGAACTACAAAGTGAGGCTGTGTCTCAATAAGTAAATAAATAGAAAATATTTATTTTTGATATTTTATTTTATTATAAAATATTAAAATATTATTAAAATAAAATATATTATTAAAATATTTTACTTTATTTATTTGGATAGTATGGAAGTGAAACAATCACTTCCATACTATCCAATCTTTTTTTTTTTTTTTTTGAGACAGGGTGTCGTTTTGTAGTTCAGGCTGGCCCTGAGCTCACTATGGAGCCCAGGCAAGCCTTAAACTCAGCAATCCTCCTGTCTCTGCCTCCCGAGTGCTGGGATGACAGGCGTGAGCCACCACGCCCAGCACTGTGGTATGTGGTGTTGATGGCTGGTGGGCGTGAGTCTCCATGCCCAACATTGTATGTGGTTACCGGGGATCGAACTCAGGACCTTGCGCTTGCGAGGCAGGCGCTGGAACCACTGAGCTAACCCTCCGGCCCATACTATCCAATCTTAGTAGAATTAAACAAGAGAGCAATCACAAAAATAACTACACAAAAACAGAGATTAAATAATACGCTCTTGAATAGTCAACAGGTCATAGAACAAATCAAAGGAGAAATTTAGAAGTTCCCCAAGTGAAACAACAATGGCAGCATAACTTACAAAAGACCTACACAACCCAAGGGAAACCCTTCTAGTAGGGAAGTTTAGAGGAATGAATGCCCACTAGGAAATAGAATAATTCCAAGTAAATAATCTAATAATGCATCTTGAATTAATAGTAAAATAAGAACAATGCAAATCAAAATCTTAAAGAGTGAAAGAAATTTAAACATTAGAGTAAAAATTAATGAAATTGAGAAACATGCAATGAGAGTTCATACTGTGTAAGGCTAAAAAAAAATGATTTAAAAAACTTACCATAAAAAAAGAAAAAGCAAAGACTCATATCAATGCAATTAGAAGTGAAAAAGGCAAAAATCACACCACATTATAAGAGGATTACAATAAACTATTTTGAAAACATACTCCAATAAATTGCAAAATCTAGAAATGGATAAAATTCTAGACACATATGAATCATCAAATTTGAACCAACATGACATAAAAATCTTGAATAGTCCGATAACAAGCAATTAAATAGTGATAGTAATAAAAATTCTACCAAAAAGTCCAGGCCTGATTCACCACTGAATTTTACCAGAACTTTAAGGAAGAACAATTTCAATACTCATCAAACTCTTGCAAGAAATTAAAAGGGAAGGAACACGGACAAACTATTCCTTGAAACTAATATTTATTTCCCTGATAACAAAAGAGACTAGACTGGACAAATAAGGACTGAACTAAAAAAGAAAACTATAGCCCAATTTCCTTAATGACCCTAGATGCAAAAGTCCCCAGCAAAACAATGACAAATAGAATGCTTTAATTATTTAATAATTCATACATTGTGATCATTTTGGCATCATCCCAGGGATGCAAAGATGGTTCAACATGCATAAATCAATAAACATCACATAAACAGACATAAGAATAAAATCACATCTCAATAGATGCTTTTGACAAAATCCAACACCCATTCATGAAAAACACACTGAAAAAAAAAGTGTTAAAGGACATTATCTCACATTGATAGAAGCCATTTATGACAAATCCACTGCCAAAATCATATTAAATAGAGAAAAGCATTAAAATATTTAGTTATAAATATAACACAATATCTTGCCTAACAGGAGGAGGCAAAGATTTCTTAGACACAAAAAATTATAAAACGTATTTTAAAAATTGATAAATTGGACAACATTAAAATGAAGATTTTCTGCTTTCAAAGATACTTTTTTTTTTTTTTTGAGACAGGGTCTCGCTTTGTAGTTCAGGCTGGCCCTGAGCTCACTATGTAGCCCAAGCAAGCCTTGAACTCAGCAATCCTCCTGTCTCTACCTCCTGAGTGCTGGGATGACAGGCGTGAGCCACCTCACCCGGCACTGTGGTGTGTGGTACGTGGTATTGATTGCTGGTGGGTGTGAGTCACCATGCCCAGTATTGTATGTGGTTACCGGGATTGTAACTCAGGACCTTGCGCTTGCGAGACAGGTGCTGGAACCACTGAGCTAAATCTCTGGCCCTCAAAGATACTTTTTTAACAAATGAAAAAGCAAACCATACACCAGCTGAAAACATTTGCAAAGTGTTTATCAAGTAAGACAGTTATATCCGTAATATTCATAAAAGTTTTAAAATGACAAAAAATTTTAAAAATCATGGCTAGAAGACCTAGACACTTCATAAAAGAATATATACAGATGATTAAAATGTATATAAAACGTTTCTCAACATTAGTCCTTAGCAAAATGAAAATTAAAATCACAAGTGAATACCACTTTTTATCCACTTGGATATATCACTGATGGGAGTGTGAAGTTGTATAGTCACTTGAAAAACTGGCAGTTTTCTAATAAATGTAAACATATACCCACTCTATGATACACCAATTAATTTACTTCTACTTATTTCCCCAAATGAAAAAATTTGTCCATAAATATTTAGAGGATTTTTCTTCATAATAGTAAAAAAGGAGAAAGAACTCAATATCTGTCAATAGGAATATAAAGTTATGATAGTGACAATAATAAGCAAGTATAAAAATATAGATGAATCTCAATTACAGTGTGTTCAGATAAGGGAAACCAGACAAAAAAGTACTTATAATAACATTTACATCAAATTTAAGATGAATGGTTGCCTCTAAATTTTGAAGGGAGTCAGTAGAAAGTAACACAAACTTTCTAGGATGATGGAATGTTCTATTGCTTGCTCAGAATACTGATTATACAACTACACACATTTTGACAAAATTTACTGAGTTGCAAATTTAAGATTTTAGTACTTTCAAGTATGTGCACCTGTTTCAATTTTAAGATTAAATATTTTTCAAAAGATAAAAAATGATAAAAGTTAACTATTAAAAAAAGAAGATCCGGACCGGAGGGTTAGCTCAGTGGTTCCGGCGCCTGCCTCGCAAGTGCAAGGACCTGAGTTCGATCCTCGGTAACCACATATAATGCTGGGCGTGGAGACACGCCCACCAACAATCAACGCCGCATACCACAGTGCCGGACGTGGTGGCTCACGCCTGTCATCCCAGCACTCGGGAGGCAGAGACAGGAGGATTGCTGAGTTTGCGGCGGTTTGCCTGGGCACCATAGTGAGCTCAGGGCCAGCCTGAACTACAAAGCGAGACCCTGTCTCCAAAAGGCAAAAAAAAAAAAAAAAGAAGATCCAACACAAATATAAGGATTTTTACCTGGAACACTACAGACGCTGAAGGAAATTCCTAGGTAGAATATAGGGGTCTGTGAATATGGCTGAACACTAATTACATCATTTTCAATTAACTGAAATTTATCATCTTATTTAATTGCAAATTTAGCAAACCGCACCACAGTAATTTTGCAGGAACTCTGGCTTGGTGATATTTTTATATCATATTATAGTTACTGCTGATATCTGAAATACTGTTTACATTTATCATTACTTCCAAACTCTACTAGCAGTGAGACCTGCCACTAGATCAAAGGTTACAACCTGTGTTTATGCAGTCTTGCTATTTAAGGCAAGCAAAGAAGCACACACATGGCAAGTACACGTTTTTAGCTTTTTGCAGTTATGGTAAAATATAAAGTTTGTCATTTTAACCATTTTAAAGTGTATTCTTCTGTTACATTAAGTGCAATCACCTATGATGAATTCACTACTATCCATTCATCTCTGGAACTTGCTTACCATCTCTAAAAATCTGTACCTATTACACAATGATTCTTTATTCCTGGCCCTCTTCCCCAGTCTCTGGTTCCCATCACTCTACTTTCCATCTTCACAAATTAGACTACTATAGGTACCTTATGTAAATGGAATCATACAGAATTCTTTAAGCATAATGTTATCAAGTTTCTTCCCTGTTAGAGCATATGTCAAAATTTCTTTCCCTTTAAGGGCTGCATAATATTCCACTGCATATATCTGTCACATATTTTTAAATATTCCATCACTGGGCACTTGAATTGCTTACATTTTGGCTACTGAGAATAATATTGCTGTTGAACAGATGTACAAATATGTGCTCAGTCTGGTTTTCTGTTTTAATAAAATTGTATTTTAATAGTTTTACTTTCCTTTATAAACCTACATATAGTATAATAACTTGTGAGTTTTAAAACACTTTTTCTAAGAAAAGGTTCACAAGCTGCAACCAATTCAAAGCTCTCTGCCAAACAATCTCCAAAGTAGAAAATGAAACGTAACAAATCCTGAACACTATAACAACTATTAGTTTCCTAAAATAAATTTAGAGTGTCCCTGGTTGTCTGAGTAAATTGAGAATGGTCAATATCAAGACTTCAATTCTTAAAACTATAGGATTTTAAACAAAATAAAGATAAATGCCTTGGGTATCCATACAATATGAGACAAGGTCATTTATGAGAAAAAAATCAAGTTGCTATCAGATTTTCAATAGCATGGCTGGATGTCAAAAGATACGAATGGAATAAACATTTTACCTCATGACAGATGTCGCAGTCTTCTTCGGTGGTGGCTCCCCGCAGTCGAGTTCATGTTTTCTGTATTTGCAGTTAGTGTTAAACCAGCTGTTGAGGCCAGGCTAGAGGGAAGTGAAGCCTGTGGTAATACTCATTAGAGAGGTGAGCGGCCTAGTGGTCTCAGGCTTTAGCCTTCCTTCGGTCGGCAGCCAAGTCCTCACCGCCATCGCTCCGACGGATCCCGTCAGGAGCCAATTTGCGTCGTGTCCTGAGCGCGCTTCCTCGGTTATTTTCAGAACTGGCCCTGGCATCTCTGTACAGTGTGTGAACGTTTCCCCAAAGGAAAAGAACTACCCTGTCCAAATTCACTTGATTCCAGCTCTGGGTCCTCAGGATTCAGTCTCAAATAAACAGAAATGGAGACTGCCACTGTTTACGGAGCTTCATAAACTGTCTCCAAGTGACCTCGGATCAAGGAAAGGTGTGTTGAAGCACCTAAGGCCAACAGCCTCCCTTGAGCCTTGTGGCAATCATTGTTTCCTACTGTCGTCCTTCTTAGAGGGACCCAGTCTGCTTTCATGAAGATAAGACAGAGGGGCTGGAGATGTAGCTCAGTGGTTCAGCACCTGCCTGGCAAGCGCAAGGTCCTGGTTCGATCCCCAGTAACCACATACAGCAATACCGGGTGTGGTGACTCACGCCCAACAGCAATCAGTACCACATACCATAGTGCCGGGCTTGGTGGCTCACACCTGTCATCCCAGCACTCGGGAGGCAGAGGCAGGAGGATTGCTGAGTTCGAGGCTTGCCTGGGCTACATAGTAAGCTCAGGGTCAGCCTGAACTACAAAGTGAGACTCTGTCTCCAAAAAAAATCATATGAATAGGTTAAAAGTCTACAATCTTATGGGGCTTCTTACAACCTGTTTAGGAGCATGTGGCAGTGGGCTGCAGGTTGGCTACCCCTAGAAAATGAAATAAATTCCATTTATTACTGTTAAATTGAATGAGATGAAAGTGGAATAAATATTTGAACATTTCTCTTAAAATATTTTAAAAACAAAGTCGTGTCATAATGATGTTCAGGTCTACTCATGTTATTGCGAACAGCAAGGTTTTATTATTTTTCTGACTGAAAGTGTTTCATAGTAAATATACACATTTTCTTTATTCGCCCATCACTTGATGAACGTTCAGGTCATTTCCATTTCTCAGCTGCTGTGAATACTGCCGAAGTAAACATGCTGATAGCTCTTCAATATACTAATTTTATTTTCTTTCCATATTTACCAGTAGTGGGATTGCAAGCCCCCTCTATCTACCACCTGCTCAGAGCAGCTCACAGGGTGCCTGGCACAGGGGGTGCTCAGTGAACCAACGGTCAGTATCGGGATGAACATAGGACAATGATACGAGAAAGCATTTAATTGAGAACACAAGAGATGGTCATTAAGTCAGCAGAAAACATTAAAAGAAATTTAATTCAAAACAAACAGGAGCTAAAGGTTTCCCAGACATGATGCTGAGGGCACAGGATCATAGTGTTTGCCGGGTCTCACGCACCCACACAGGCATCTGCTGTGGGAAACCAGTTCTCTAGGGAAACACGCGCTTTGCCTTCGTTTGCCGTGATCCTGTCCCCACGAGGGAGGCTGGGAAAGAAATGACGCAAGACCTGCCCCAGGGAGAACGGTGGATGGTCAGGCCTCGAGCAGAGACCGCTGGCCTTGTTACAGTTGGCTCCCAGCAGTGCAAGTGGGGACAGTGTCTGAGGAAGTGTGTGTGTGTGTGTGTGTGTGTGTGTGTGTGTGTGTGTGCGTGCATGCATGTATTTGCATGTGTGTGCGTGCAACTGAGAGAAATGGAAAAGGAGGGCAGGCAAAGGGCACAGTTCACCCAGCCCTATAAATGACCTGCTGGTTCGTGGCAGAGCCTTTGCCTTCCCACTCTGCTTCCTCTTCTGAGCCTGCCTGGCACTGCCAATGTCCTCCGCAGTGTGTGCCAAAGGCCCTGGACAAGGTCAGTGAGTAACCTTGCTTCTGCCATGACAGGCAGTCAGTCCTGCCTCTGCTAGGACCCCTGAAGTGAGCACTGAGGTCTCCAGCAACTACCTGTGTCCAATCAGGCGAAGCCACTGAGCCCAGGGTCCATGGAGGAGATGGCCCGGACCTTCACCCCGCAAACGTCCCCCGGCTCATTCCTCCCTCTCCAGCAGCCTCGCCCTGTCTGTTGTCTTAACTCTCCCTGCTCCCAGGTCACTTTGTCCCTGTACCTCTCCTCTGGGTTCCCATCAGGGTCTCTCTGTCCTCCCACCTGCCCCGCCACACCACACAGGTCTCTCTGCAAGGCTGGTGGGACGCGAAGCCAGGCCGATCTCTTGTTCCCTGATCCCGAGGATGCGCCTGGCTCCTAACGTGATTCCACACCCCCCCCCAGGCGTGCCCGTGTGCCGGTCAGTGCTGGTCAGTGTGCTTGTGTATGTCCGGCATTTTGTCTCCTTGTATTTCTGTCTCTAGGTTGGGCTCTTGGTGTCTGTGTCTTAAATATATTTCTCTATATTAACCTAACATTTTCACACTTTTCTTGTTTCTGTCTTCTAGTTCTTCCCTTGCCTTTAAACTTTTTCATTCTTTTTAGTTTAGTGAGATCTTCCCACTGTCTCTGTAATCACTTTTTCTCATTTCTTTCTTTGTTAAAGCTTTTTCTTTGTATAGTACCTGTTATTTTTTTGCTTTTATCTGACATTTTTCTTGTTTCTTGGGGAAAGAGAGATTAAGAAGTGACTCAGTGGTAAATCTCTTCTAAAGACTAATGCAGAGAAGGTCTTTCGCATTTTATTATTGTTTTATGAGAGTTTTTCTTTTTGGCGGTGTTTCTAAAATACAGACTGAAGGAAAGGAGCATTAGAAGAAAAGAACTTCCTGAAGGTGAGAAGTAGGAAAGCATTGGATAGATTAGAAAGGGTGGAAAGACGCTTTTGTCCCTAGATTTTGCAGAAGTTTAGTCTATAAGGAAAAGACTGGGCAAGTCTTCACAGTAACCCTTCCTGTGTGTTATGTATGTTATTTCAACTAATTCTCATGTTATAGGACAAATAACTAGATTCAGCTGGCCAGTGCCACACTAGAATAAATGAAAATGCTAAGACTGAATTTCAGATGTGCTGACCTGCCGGAGCCTGCCAGACAAAACAGCGGCTTTGTGAAGTCAAGGGGTGTGGCTGAGAAAAGAAAGAAGACAGAATAATGGGATCGGGAAGACCTCTCAGTCAATGCTGAGCAGGCCCCGAGTTTATTGACAGTGCTATACTTATACAGATTTCAAGGACATTAGTGACGTCAGAAGCAGCTAACAATTGTCTATAGTCACAGTTAGAGACTTGGAAACAGAGAACTGCAGACTCAGTAAAAAAGAAAAAAGAAATAGTGCTTTAATTCTTACACCTGGCCTACAACTAGTTCTTTCTGAGATGTAACTTCCCTATCATCTACTTCCTGAAGGCCATTTTTCTTGTGCCAATTCCAGTCTATTAGATAAGCTGTCTAGAGACAAGAATAACTTTATTCTCAACACATCACAAAGGAGTTTGTTGATCAACCTAATCACTAAGGAAAGAACAGAGAATTCTTTTTTTTTTTTTTTTTTTTTGAGACAGGGTCTCACTTTGTAGTTCAGGCTGGCCCTGAGCTCACTATGGTGCCCAGGCAAGCCGCCGTGAACTCAGCAATCCTCCTGTCTCTGCCTCCCGAGTGCTGGGATTACAAGCGTGAGCCACCACACCCGGCATTGTGGTATGCGGTGTTGATTGTTGGTGGGCGTGTCTCCACGCCCAGCGTTATATGTGGTTACCGGGGGTTGAACTCAGGTCCTTGCGCTTGCGTGGCAGGCGCCGGAACCACTGGGCTAACCCTCCGGCCCAGAACAGAGAATTCTTAATTGAAGAGTTGACAGAGAACAACCCTGGGCCAGAGATTGTTTACCTCTTATCGCCGCTGATCCGGCCCCCAAGGCAGCAACTGAACAGATCCCGTCACTCAGGATGAGGCTGCAGTTCTCTTGGGGGCTGGGCAGCCCCGTTCACAGTGCAGACCTCCTCACTGCTCGTCAGGGCAGCACCCAGTGCAGTTCTCCAGGCCTCACAGTGACAACTCCCAGGTCGCTTCCCACACTGACCCCAAAGTCCCTCTTTGGTAGGCCTTCCTGCTTTTTACACATGATCCTATTGTTTCTGTTAATAATTTGCTTTGGCTGGGGCGTTTCATGGATGGGACAGATTTCAGAGGGATGTGAAGAGATTGAAGTCGATCCAGAATCAAAATGGCAGGTGAAGTAAACTGATTTTCTAAAGCAAAGGATGAGAATCAAAAGTCTAATCTGATTTGTTTAAGAGTAAACCAAACAAGGGCCAGAGGGTTAGCTCAGTGGTTCTGGCACCTGCCTCGCAAGCGCAAGGTCCTGAGTTCGATCCCCGGTTACCGCATAGAATGCTGGGCATGGAGACTCACGCCCACCAACAATCAACACCACATACCACAATGCTGGACGTGGTGGCTCATGCCTGTAATCCCAGCACTCGGGAGGCAGAGACAGGAGGATTGCTGAGTTCGCGGCATCTTGCCTGGGCACCATAGTGAGCTCAGGGCCAGCCTGAACTACAAAGCGAGACCCTGTCTCAAAAAGCAAAAAAAAAAAGAGTAAACCTAACAAAGGATTGAAGAAAAGGAAAATGACGATGACCTTAGAAAAGAGAGAAAACGGGTAGAACTCTGGAAAGACTGCTGACATGAGTTGGTGAGACATTGGAGCCAGTTGCTAAATTACCAAGGTCAGCAGCAGACACCAGCAGGACTTGCGCTGAGATTTGTTGTTCTTCCTTAAAAGCCATTTGTAGGCCGGAGATTTAGCTCAGTGGTTCCAGCACCTGCCTTGCAAGCGCAAGGCCCTGAGTTCGATCCCGGTAACCACATAGAATGCTGGGCGCAGTGACACACACCCACCAGCCATCAATACCACACACCACAGTGCCGGGCATGGTGGCTCACACCTGTAATCCCAGCACTCAGGAGGCAGAGGCAGGAGGACTGCTGAGTTCCAGACTTGCCTGGGCTACATAGTGAGCTGAGGGCCAGCCTGAGCTACAAAGCGAGACCCTGTCTCAAAAAAAAAAAA
>PVIC010035615.1:0-18925 GCA_004025085.1 Thryonomys swinderianus
AGCAGCCAAGAAACATATGAAGAAATGCTCAACATCTCTGGTCATTCGAGAGATGCAAATGAAAACAACATTGAGATTCCACCTCACTCCACAAAGAATGGCTGCGATCACAAAGTCAACCAACGATAAATGCTGGCGTGGCTGTGGGGAGAAAGGAACCCTTCTCCACTGTTGGTGGGATTGCAGACTTGTGCAATCAATTCTTCCACTTCATAATCTACTTTTTTTTTTTTTAAATGCCGGGATTGAACTCTGGACCTTGCACTTGTGAGGCAGGTGCTGTCCATAATCTAATTTTAACCACACAGATCTTTCCATTTCTGAAAACAATTGTGCATTGTGTCATTTGTGAAACTCTGCATGGGATATTCATGATTCCTGAGATGATTTGCCCTGTTTATAAACCTATTTAACTCCTCTTTACCTACATAGTTAGCATGTCAGCCTAATATGTGTTGCATGCATTTTGGATTTTCTTTTGTGAGATTTGTAAATAAATCATCCAATATTCTCATATTTTTAAATAGAGTCTTCATTAACTTTTTGATAGACTAACTTTACTAAAATGTAATTCTATTTGTCAATCTGTGGTCCCTCATCAAGATTGTTGACAGATACTGCGTCTTCTTCGGTTTTGTGCTCCCTCCCAGATACTTATATCCATCATATAAAAGAATCTCTAGTGCATAGTGGCTAAATAGTTACACCTCTTTTAAATTTTCAGAAACAGAATAATAATACAATTAAAATTAGAATTAAAATGAATTTCATTATTCCTTCAGAATTTTTGCTATAGATAAGTCATCAACTTATTTTAATGGAAAATAATAGAAGATATAATAAATTACCAATTTGTTGCTCAGGAAAAAAAAATCTCCAGGAATAGAAAATTTTGATCATATTGACAGGTAAAAGTTACTATAAACCTGATAAAATAATTTATCAACAGGTATCTGCATACACAGAAAGAAAATAAATATTCTCTGCCAGCGATACAAGCTTATTGGACATTCATTTTCTAACACAGTAGGAACAATACAGTAGGGCCTAGAGTAGCATAGATTCAAAATAATCCACGACATCTCCAGCTCCTTTGCATTAATCTCATGCTCACTGCCTCTACTGAGCTACTAATTAGTTTCTCTTGAAATAAAACCATTGACCTCCAAGTTGAATTTATAGAATGCAATCAACCTAACAAAACTAATATTAAAATAGCCCCCAACCCCTTTTGGATTACAGATAGACTTGATCCCTATGAGGTATGCGAGGCTGTGACTTGTTCCTCTATCGTCTGAAACAGAGGCGAGGGTGGCCTACAACTTACTTTAACAGGTCAACATTTTAACACTACAAATTAACAGAAAGAGTATATAGGTTTTCAATGGGTTTCACTTGTGAAATTATCATATAACTTACGTTGTAATCCCTCACCATTAATTTCATGCATAAAAATTAATCTAAAATAACTGGCATTTTTTACATTTTAAATAAAAATAAAGGAAACATGAATGTGAACACAGTGTGGCGGGATTTAGTTCAGTGGCACTGCGGCTACTTTGTGAGCAAAAGGGTCCACGACTGCTCCCCAACACCACACACACACACACACACACACACACACACACACACACACACACAAATTTAGAGGACAATTCCGATGAAGTAGAAATAAACATGTATGTAACCTTGAAGATTCATTATTCCATTAGTGTAATTTAGGCTAAAATTATATTTTTGAAAATCAATTTTATTTAATATAAAATGTACAATATTACCTATAGTATTTGTAGCTTTTCGTTGTCACCCGCAGCAATTACCCCTGAGCAGGGTTCAGAGGCCTGGAGTGGGAGGGTGAGGCGCAGAGTCACCGCGCAGACTTGGGGGAGGTTTCTGAGAACACTTCTGCCTTTATCCAAGGCTACGTACACCTACGTAGAGAACACAGAGAGGGTGTGGCTACAATATGGTTAGCTCTGATTGGCTGGATAGTAGAGCCCAGCTGAACCCTTGTTGTGACGTCATCTGCTCAATTGGCTCTGGTGTGTGGGGGAGGGTCCTCAAGGGATACCTGGCACGGTGTCCACGCAGCACAATCCAAGAGCCTGAGGGCCCCGGGCAAAGGCAGGATGCTGCTGCCCTCACCTGCGGCTTCTGCAGCCTGTGACACCTGTGGGAGCCAGCCCGCTAGCACACCCGGGCGCCACTCGTGGGGACCCAGAGTCCTGCTGTGTTCTCCTTGACCCTGGGGGACAGGGAGGAGAACCTAGTATGGTCAGCTCCTGGACGAGCCAAGGCGTCCGAGCAAGGCAGGACAGGAGTCACCCCGCCAGCTCTAGGTGAGTCTCCACGCACGGGACAGGGTGGGCTCCATCTCCATCTTCCTTACGGGCTCCCATAGCGAGATGTGCCTGTGGTGCACTTGACACAGCCAGGCTTTTAATTCCCGTTCAGATTTTCAGTTTTTTGTTTGTAATATTTGATGTCGTCGTTGTTGTTGTTATTTTGTCTTGTTTCATTTTGTTTCTTTGTACTGGGGATCGAACACAAGGACCTTGTGCTTGTCAGACAGGCACCTTGCTGCTATGCTAAACCTTTAGCCCTGTAGTTTGAAATTTTATAAATGAAAAAAAGTCTCCATAACATTATAAATTTTATGGGTTTGATTCAGTTAAATCACATAGTTACAAATAAGAATGTATAATAGAAATAATTATTATATCCTAAAAAGTAAAATAAAATATTTCTCATATTAAGAAATAATTTAGATACATGTCTTATAGACTATTAATGAAGATACAATGTTCCATTGAGAAATATATGCCCAACCTGAACTGAATTACACAGAATAAAAATATTTTACGAACTTTTTCTGTTTTGAGTGTATGCATTTAAATATTTAATGAGATGTTTCTGTATACATATGTAATATTTTGTCATACTTCCCATGAATTTTTAGTCATCATTCTTCTCACTGGACTTTTTCTGTCCATCAGGAGTAAAACCTCAGAATTCTAACACCCAGTAAACATGTGACAGCAGTCAACAGGTTACAATTATTCCATCAAGGAATGCTTTTATAAAATAAGGTGCTATAAAAGTCTGGTGGAATGGCGGGTGTGGTGGTTCACACCTGTAATCTCAGCACTTGTGAGGCAGAAGCAGGAAGATTGCTGAGTTCAAGGCTTGCCTGGGCTACAAAGTGAGCTCAGAGTGAGCCTGAACTACAAAGCGAGACCCTGTCTCAAAAGAAAAAAAAAAAAAAAAAAAAGAAAAAAAATCTGGTGGTGTTTCAGTGTGGAGCTAGCAGTACATAATGAAGGAGTTTTTCATGTACTTTAAAATGCAAGAGCTAAGTGTGTGTTCCCCAAAATTCATATTTTGTAAATTTAATGTCCTATGCAATGATGCAGATGGACAGGACATTTAAGATAGCATTTGTTCATGAGGTTTCTGCCTTAATAAATGGATTAATATTTTTTTTGCACAAGTCAGTCCATTGCTAATAAATCATTAATAATACTTGTTAATAAAGGCCAGCTCTGTTTTTCCTCTCTCTCTCTCTCTCTCTCTCTCTCTCTCTCTCTCTCTCTCTCTCTCTCTCTTTCTGTCCCTGTCTCATTCTCTGTCTCTGTCCGTCTCTCTCTATGCCTCTATCTCCTCACCACACTTAAGCATACTAGGTCATTCTGCATAAAAACCTAACAATATTTTAAGTCATTATAAGCCTTAATTACCTAAAGAATTAAAATATTAAAACATGCATTTAGACAGACTCTTTAAGCAGCATATGTATATTTGTAACATAATTTTAATAATTTAAAAATAAAATGTTTTTTTTTTTTTTTTGAGACAGGCTTTTCCTTTGTATCAGGCTTGCTCTGAGCTCACTATGTAGCCCAGGCAAGCCTTGAAGTCAGCAATCCTCCTGCCTCTGCCTCCCAAGTGCTGGGATTACAGGTTTGAGCCACCATGACTGGCATTGTGGTATGTGGTACTGATTGCTGGTGGGCGTGACTCACCTCACCAGGTATTGTAGTATGTGTAACTGGGATCAAACCAGGGACCTTGCACTTGCTAGGCAGGCACTGGAACCATTGAGCTAAATCTCCAGCCCTAAAATATTGTTTTTTAAATATATGATTTTCATTTACCTGTTTCCACTTGAATCTTATTATATTTCTGACCTGAAACTGAACTTAAATTCTCTGAAGATTTCTTATGGACTGATTTCATCAATAAAATAAAATAGTAAGCATAAAGAATAGTTACCAAAAATAGTAATTTTTTCATATTGGTGATGACAGTATAGCAATTACATATGTATTCATTATACTTTATAAATATATTTCTATCACTTTCTTAGTGTTTAGAGGTTTAGGCCAACTCTTGGCTATAATTTGTTGATAATAAAGTCCATTATCCTTAAAATTAATTTATTATAAAGTTTAATACTTTAACCTCAGTTTTACATAACTTTTTTTTTTTTTTGAGACAGGGTCTCGCTTTATAGTTCAGGTGGGCTCTGAGCTCACTATGTAGCCTAGGCAAACCTCAAACTCAGCAATCCTCCTGTCTCTGCCTCCAGAGTGCTGGGATTATAGGCGTGAGCCACCATGTCCGGCACTGTGGTATGTGGTATTGATTGTTGGTGGGCGTGAGTCTCCATGCCCAGCATTGTATGTGGCTTCCGGGGAACAAACTCAGGACCTTGTACTTGCGAGGCAGGCGCTGGAACCACTGAGCTAACCCTCTGGCCCTACATAAAATTTTAAAAAGAGCCAATATTTCTAGTTTTGAAAATTAGGTTTTAAGGATAAAAATTTTAAACCTATGAGCAGCGGCATACAAGTGAAACTTTACCCTCACTCTGAGACTAAAACTGAAAGTCTTTTCAATATCAATATATCAGACAATCCATTAATCTGTATGACTCTCAACTGAGAGTATATTTTGCATATATTGTGAAAGCATATCACAAGGATAATATGGTCTTTCATGGGCTGTTCACATGGAAAATCTATTACCTTATACTTTAATGGTTCAGAATAAAGAATGACTATGAGAGATAGTTTTGTATACTTTGGAAAATTATTTGAAATTAATTTCCTTTTGGACATGGTTTCACACCATTTAAAAATGTAATATTTATAAGAACCTAAAAAAATAAAATTCACTCAATGTCAGTTAGTACACTAAAGGATTAGTTGAAAACAAATCAACATCCTGCCTCCAAATACACATATGTTGTAATGATTTTGTTTAAATTTATTTCTTAAAATAATATGCCTGCTTTATAATTTACTCTGTTATTCAGGAAACAAAGTAAAAGATTTTCTGAACCACATACATTGAAAATAAAAATGCAGTAAAAATAGGTACTTGTTTCATATGAAAATATGTAAAGAGCAAAATACTAGAAATCTCACAGAAATATAATAAATGTTTAGACTAAATATTTTATAAGTCACTTGGGAAAACTATGATAATTACATTGGAATATTGCAAGACTAGAAAAGAAATAAATACTGCAGGATGAAAGGATTGTGTCATTAAACCACAATCCAAGATTTATTATTAGTTCAGCTATAAAGAAATTGTTCATATTGTTGAAACATTATATTTTGTTAAAGATATCCAGCAATGTTAAAATATTACAAAATATATTCACATGAATTAACATGAATTCTGTGTGCTACATACTTAAGATATAAAGAGAGTGGAATGGTCCACAAAACCACCCACACCCTAACATCTGGAATATATAAATATCTTACCATGAAAGGGAAATGGAACTCTGCAGATATGATGCGGTTAAGCATGAGGAAAGAGGGAAGATTTTTCTATATTATCTGCTGTATCTAATCAATTACAGAGTTTCTTATTAGAGGAGAAGAAGAGGATCATAAAAATGGAAGGGATTTTATTAACAGATGTACACATATGACAGATATCTGAAGATTTATCTTTGGATCTGAAGATAAAGAAAGGTGTGGTACAAGGAATAAGATGGTCTCTGTAAACTAAATGAACAACAACATAAAAAAACACTTTGATTTTCCTCTAGAATTTAATGAAGGAATATTGCTTTTCTGAATTATTTTTAGGACTCTCATCTCCAGAACTATAGTATAATGTTTGATGTTTTCTTTTTTAATTGTGATATAGGTACATTTTTTTTTTCTTTTTGAGACAGGGTCTCGCTTTATAGTTCAGGCTGGCCCTGAGCTCACTATGGTGCCCAGGCAAGCCGCCGCGAACTCAGCAATCCTCCTGTCTCTGCCTCCCAAGTGCTGGGATGACAGGAGTGAGCCACCACGTCCGGCATTGGATATAGGTACATTTTATATACACATCATGATCACACTCAACATTGAGAATTTGTACCAGTATATGACATGACCTCTCATTTTTTCCCATCACCAATGCACCCTATAACCCCACCCCCTATAAGTAGGAGTTTGTTTCCCCTCTTTTCTTACCATCACAATTTTTCTTTGCCCTCATTATTTACCCCTGTCTCCCATTTCTCTTAGGATATTTCCTATTTTACAGTGTCTATCCTACATTCTAGGACTTATTTATATTTTCATTTTCTCATACTAGAGAAAAGATGCAGTATTTACACATCTCTGACCTATTTATTTCACTTATGAATATATCCTCAAGGTCCATCAATTTGAGTATGAGTGACTCAAAATTATCACTCTTTATAATAGAGTAATACCCATTTTATTTTTTTTTTAAACCCACATCTTTTTTATTCAGTCTGGAGTTGATCGCCTTTTGGTTGGTTCCAAGGTTTAGCTATCACAAACTGAGCTACTATAAATGCAGGTACACATACATCTCTGTGACATGAATCTTTTAATTATTTTGTTTATTTCTCTAGCAGGGGAGTAGTAGGCTCAAATGGGGCCTCTTATCCTAGTTTTCTGAGAAATCTCCACATTGATCTCCATAATTTCTGTACCAGCCTACATTCCAGCACCCATTCATGATCCAAACCCTATAGAAAATTGAATAGATGAACTTTATCTCAACCTAATAAAAGCTATATATCAGAAACCAATAGTCATCATCACCCTAAATGGTCAAAAACAAAACCTTTCACGCTAAGATCAGGAACAAGACAAGGACATTCACTGTCACTCCTGTTCAGGGTAGTGCTAGAAACATTAGCCACAGCAATTAGACAAAAGAAATAAAAGGAATAAAGATAGAAAAGGAAGAATTTAAACTATTTGCTGATGACATGATGCTCTATATAGAAGATCCTAATGTTTGATTTTTTTTTTTTTTGCTTTTTGAGACAGGGTCTCACTTTTGTAGTTCAGGTTGGCCCTGAGCTCACTATGGTGCCCAGGCAAGCCGCCGCGAACTCAGCAATCCTCCTGTCCCTGCCTCCCGAGTGCTGGGATGACAGGCGTGAGCCACCACGTCTGGCATTGTGGTATGCGGTGTTGATTGTTGGTGGGCGTGTCTCCACGCCCAGCATTATATGTGGTTACCGGGGATCGAACTCAGGTCCTTGCGCTTGTGAGGCAGGCGCCGGAACCACTGAGCTAACCCTCTGGCCCAATGTTTGATTTTTTGAGATCACTCCATTTGTGGTAATTTCTGATAGCAACAATAGGAAATCATTACATCTTCATCTGCTACAGTATATTCACTGGAATATTTTAGTTTTTCTCCCCTTTTGGGAATTCTGTGGGTTGATTCCAGTCCCTTTTCATTAACCTATGTGTTTAACTATTTTTTATTGTTTTTGACATAGGTTCTAATTAATTACCTAAATTGCTCAGGCTGGGTTTAAACTCCTAGGCTTCCTTCCTGAGCCCTGGGAGTATCACACTTACATTCCTGATTCAAAGTTTGTTGTCAAAATTAGCTTCCTAGAGGATGTGATGAAGCCAACTCCAGTGTGGGGTTTTGGACCTTGATGCTCCAGCAGGCAGCTAACAAAGGAGACTCTGTCACCAGTAGTGGTGTCTGGTGTGCAGTGGTAAAAACTTCCATCAGATTAAAAACCTGAATGGAATACAGAGCAAAGCATTTACTTGCAAAGAGAACAGATTGGGCTGTTGTGCAGGACTGGGTTGTGGGAATTATTAATTAGGTCGTTAGTGGAAGTGGTTATTTCCTACTGAGTTTCATTGATTCATTAGGTGGAAAATCATTGCTAAAAGTATACAAGCATATTCATCAGTGAAATAAATAGGTGACAGAGGTGTAAATATCGTATCTGTTCTTTGGTATGAGAATTTGAAGACGTTAAGTTCTAGAATGTATGATGGATATTGTGAAATAGAAAATATGCAAAGGGAAATATGGTGGACGAGTGAGTAATGAGGGATAAAGAAAAATGTGATGGTAATAAAAATAAGGGAAACAAAGCTTTTCTAGGGGGTGAAAGGTTGTAAGGTGGGTAGGGGAAAGAGAAAAATCGCGAATTACATTGTGTCATATACTGGTACAAATTTCCAATATTGAGTGTGATCACGATGTGTATATAAAATGTAGCAATAAAGATGAAAATTCAAAAAACAACCCCCCAAAACAATAAAAACATAAACAAATAAAAAGTATACAAGCAACGGTTGAAGACAAAATTAATGTCAAAAAGCTTTCTATAAGTTTTTTTTTTTTTTGAAAGAAGAAAAAACACTGCCTTTTAGGTCCTATATTCATCATTTTTTTTTTTTTTTTGAGACAGGATCTCACTTTGTAGTTCAGGCTGGCTCTGAGCTAACTATGTAGCCCAGGCAAGCCTTGAACTCAGCAATCCTCCTGCCTCTGCCTCCTGAGATTCATCATAATTTTTAAGAATTTCAGGGGAAGGAAGAAATATGATACAGAAAGAAAATAAAAGAGCATGTATAAAGGGGGGGAGGAGGTGTGGGTGGGTAGGGATATGGGTAAAAATGAGAATTAACTTGTGTCATATACTGGTACAAATTCCCCAATGTTATATGTGATTTTGAGATGTATATAAATTGTACCAATAAAGAATTCAATTTTTTAAAAAAAGAGGAAAAAAAAAGAATTTCAGGATTTGCATTGACCTTTGCTAATTTGTTTTTTCCATCTGAGGGTCGAACTCAGGACTTAGTACTTGCCAGGCAGATGTGGCACCACAAAGCTAAATCCCCAGCACTGGGCATTACCTTTCCACATGCATGACAGAATTCATGCTGCTCCTTTGTTGGAAGACAGTTCGTTCCAAATTTATGTGTTGAAATCCCCCCTTGGGCCCCTTCTCGTAGCTCTTTGGAGGTGGGATCTTTGGGGCAAGGGATTAGGTCACAAATGTTTCCTGTCACAAGCAGAGTTATCATCCTTATTAAAAAGAAAACAAAGTTTTTCAACATATAGCAAGATACTGGAGATATAGCTAAGATATAGCTGTAGATTTAAGAAGAAGATATTATTACATGTGAATCACCACAGAGGCCCTTGACAGACAACAAATCTGTCAGAGACTTATCTTAGGTTTCTCTGCATTCAGAACTATGATGAATCCATTTCTGTCATTTATGAGTCACAAAATTCATGATGCTTTCCTTTCTCCCTTCTCTCTTTTTCTGTCTCCTTTCTTTCTCCCTTTCTCCCATCTCCCACTGTCTCTCTCTTTTTAAAATTTATTTTATTGGTAAATTTTATATACAAATCATGATCACACTCAACATTGAGAATTTGTATCAGTATATGATGCAATTTAACTCTCAGTTTTCTTCATTTCCCTTCTCACCCTACAATCCCCCACCCCCTATATATATAAGCTTTGCTTCATTTTTACCATCCATTTTTTCCCTTTTTACTTTCCCTCTACCTGCCCTTTCCCTGTTGAATATTTTTCCTATTTCACAATACCTATCATACATTTTAGAAACTCGTTTACATTTTTAGTTTCTCATGCCAAAGAAAAGATACAGTAGTTACACATCTGTGACCTATTTATTTCAGTTATAAGTATGTCCTCAAGCTAAATCCATTTGAGTATGAATGACTCAAATTTATCATTCTTATGGCAGAATAATACTCCTTTTATAAAAAAAAAACATTTTCTTTATCCATTCTCCAGTTGATGGGCATTTGGGTTGTTTTATCAAAACCTAGGATTAGAGGTCTCATTCGACCTCACTATTATTCCCCTGTTAGATATATACATGAAAGAAATTACTTCATATGTGTATTTATGTATGCTTAATTATAAATTGCATATTACTTTTATGACACAATTTTTAAAAAAACTGATCTAAACAGCTCAGTGGGGAAGGTAGAATTGTTATAATTGAGCCCCAGCTGTCATTTAGCAATCATGACTGGGTGGCCCGAATGTCTTTCTGATGGCATCAGACAACCACAGTTTCAGGTCTGTGGTTTGCTTCGCTCAGAATTAGTCCCTGAATTTTTCTTTGCTGCACTTTAAACTCTTACCTACTTTAGGTTCAGCTTCTCTCACAGAAGTCCACAGAAGTCATCTAAACTATTTATCTCATGGTGTATAAATATACAATAAGTCTTCTTTCCCTTACTTTAAAAATGTTTTATTAATATATTAACCATTAAAAACAATAGCAAATCCTAGGAAATGTATACCCACACTAAAAGTTGTTGAAAATATATTTTGCCTCATTCCTGTAACTTAGTATACAGTACAAACAATAATAAAATCTGTAGTTTTTACTTGTTTTACTATATTTTCACTAAAAACAGAGCAAATATTAAAAAGCATATACATAGTAGTTTATAATCATATCAGTAATTTTTATAGCTTCTAGTTTGTGACATCTCTTCATCTAAACATTTGAATCCTACAGTATGCAATGTAATTCTATTTTTTTATTTTTTGAGTAATATTTAGTGGAATTAGATTTTCAAGTGGTGTGAGGTAATTATTTATTTTCTAACAATAATTTATCCAGAATTTTAAAATCATCAGTAAGTGGGACCTTTCTTTCATATGCAGCAAGTTAAAATTTCTGCATTAACATATGTTTTGTGTATATTAAAATTGATTTTTGAGGACAGGAATACAGGCCGGTGGCACCACAGTTTCCCAGCAAGTGCCAGATCCTGAAGTTAATTCCTGGTATAAACAAACACCAACTTGATGAGTTCATCTGTTTCTTTCTTTTTTTTTTTTTTTTTTTTGAGACAGGGTTTTGCTTTGTAGTTCAGGCTGGCTCTGAGCTCACTATGTAGCCCAGGTGAGCCTCAAACTCAGCAATCCTCCTGTCTCTGCCTCCTGAGTGCTGGGATTACAGGCGTGAGCTACCACGCCCGGCACTGTGATATGTGGCATTGATGGCTGGTGGGCATGAGTCACCATGCCCAGCACTGTATGTGGTTACCGGGATTGAACTCAGGGCCTTGTGCTTGCGAGGCAGGCGCCGGAACCACTGAGCTAAATCTCCAGCCCTCATTTGTTTATTTGTCAGTTTTGTCATACTTACAAAGATTGTAATAGGAATTTGAAACCCAAACAACAAACACTATAGTGAACAGAAATTTTCTCTTCCATAAAGTGTGAAAAAATATTTGTATTTCAATCTTACTGGAAGAGCAAAATGTAAGTTATATGACGTTGGCCACTAGAGTGAGAAAATCATCATCTCTGTTTATTCACTGGTTTAACAGAATGAATATTTATTTATCTCCAATTATGTTTCAAATGCTTTATGGAGCATTGAGAAATATTAGTGAGAGACATTTTTTCAAAGAAATAACTTTGACTCTTTGAGGCATCAGCATGTTCTGATAAGGGGATCAAATAATCTCATTACTGCTTGAGAATACTAAGATAAAATTTATTCATTTATTAAAGAGGATGAGTCCAAATAACTCAGTTATTCCAGATAATGTTTAAAAGACCTGCTGCTTGAGTGTGTGTGTATATACATATATGTATATATAT
The DNA here is from genome assembly GCA_004025085.1 of Thryonomys swinderianus. NCBI lineage: Eukaryota > Metazoa > Chordata > Mammalia > Rodentia > Thryonomyidae > Thryonomys > Thryonomys swinderianus. The sequence continues at coordinate 11,921 of PVIC010035615.1, forward strand.
ATATATATATATATATATATATATATATATATATATATATATATATATATATATACAATTTCACTATTTGCCTAAGGGGTCTAATTCTCCAATAGTAAATCATAGACACATCAATGTGAAAAAAATTGAGCTTATCTTTGAGAAGTTTTTCTTCTGTTAATTTTTTTTTTTTTTGAGACAGGGTCTCACTTTGTAGTTCAGGCTGGCCCTGAGCTCACTATGTAGCCCAGGCAAGCCTCAATCTCAGCAATCCTCCTGTCTCTGCCTCCTGAGTGCTGGGATTATAGTGTGAGCCACCACACCTGGCTCTTCTGTTAAATTTATACTTTGCAGTAATACTTAGACCACATAACTGAAAACTTGGTACCAACAAGTTGAGAATATTTGAGAATATCGTCTCCACTAATTTCTGAAATTGGCTCTCTTTCTGGAAATTGTATGAAAGCATTAGTGAGACACAGCTTTAATGGTGAGAGTTCTACCAGGCTGTGACGTTTTAGTGGGAAATAGTAGAGATTAATTTTCACATGTCTTTGATATGGTTCCTAATGTACCATTTATTTCTATTCACTAACAATTGTTTCAAGGTAAAATTAATATCTAGCTTGGAGTTTTATTGGAATCAAATTAACATCTAAATAGCAGACTGCATAATGCCATCTTTATAGTGTTTAATCTTCTAATGATGGAAATATCAACTCATTTTTATGCAATTATTTTGTTATATGTCATAAAAAAACTTGTGGGTTATTTGGGACTCACATATTTTATGTCATAACAATTTCCAGATATCTATGAATTTTATTGTTGCTATTGTGGATAGACTATTTCATCATAATCTGCTGATTGGTATTTTTATTAAGTATTTTATCAAAAGATGCTGAATCATCAAAATATACTCCCAAGAATTACAGATTTTACCCCCAAATATACTTTATTAATTATAGGGGAAAGTACAAACAAATAGAAGGGATAGCTAAGAAATACTTGTCTCTGAAAAACTGATAGTTGGATCTAGCTTCTGACAAAAACCTTCTTTGGATCAAGAAACATTTCGATTTTAAAGTTGTTAGATTAAATGAAAAACTATTGGACTGAAGATGTTGAGTTCTCAATAAAGATCAACATACTGTCAAGTGCATATACAAAATGAAATCAAATAATAGAGAACATTTTTATAATGGGGAGGTGAATTTCTACCAATTACAAATTGCAGAACATGAATCAATCACAGGTGGCCAGCTGCTCACCCCTGATGCAGAACATCATCTAACACAGCTTCCTTCACAGGTGCTAGGAACAGGTTTATTCTAGTGCCATTATTAAAATTTGTTTCTGCGTGTCTTGTGATGCCAAATTCTTGAGAGGGATGAGAGACGAAGATTGGAAGTTGAGACCGACCAGAGCAATTTTTAAACTGAATTGTTTATCGGTATATTTTATATACACATCAGGATCACACTCAATATTGAGAATTTGTAGCAGTATATGACACAAGTTAATTCTCATTTTCTCCCATTCCCCTACTCACCCTACAACCCCCTTCACACATGCCAGATATGATGTTAAAAAGGAAACAAAGCATATGTATATAGCTGCCAGAGCAATTTAATGAGGCCATTTCTTAAAGAAAAAGAAAAAAAAGAAAGATACAAATAGGGATATTAATGGAGTTCAGAGGTGGAGTGCCTTGTGGCTTCCATCTCTTGTGTTGTAAAAAAAAGAGAATTATGATGGTGTTTTAATGTCTGTCAAATTTGAGGATAGGTATGACTACCTATCATATTTTTTCAAAGTTTATATACAACAGCATAGATGACAAATCATTCGGTTTTCCTCTCTTGCATTATAGACTTTGTCTATCTTCAATTATCAATTCCAAGTAATTTTTGTAAAAAAATAAAAATGTCTAAGAGTAATCATTGCTTAGAAATTTAACATAATTCTAATGAAGCATTCTCAAAATCTGCAGAAAAGCTTAAAAAAAAAAAAAAACTACTCCTGAGCCCCATACGATGAGAAAAAGATTACACCACTGAGGCTTGTAGCAGAAAGTATCTCTGAATGAGATAGTTCAACTCTGTTATCATATCTAGAAAAGAAAGCTAATGAAGTCAAAACAAAATAAAAGCCAAGATGAAACTAGAGCTATTGCACACCATATTTTTAGCTATAGAAGATACTGAAGAGATGATTCTTTTGCTCAATGCGGATGGAAGTCCTTAATCAGCAAAATACAAATCCCTCAATATCATTGATTCATGCTTCTACTGGGAGTGGCCCTCCATCCTTAGCTGGACAGTTCTGGGCTCTGACCGGCTGTTGGACTTAGCATGGGACGTCTTTGGTGTTTTTGTCCTTCATTCCTCCTGTCCACTCTTGTGGCTGTACTTCCTCAGCAGCCTTCTGGTGCTCTTCCCGCAGTTCATGTAGGTTCTCCAGCTCTTCACACGTCACTAGAATTCTGTCTGTTGTTGCACTTTGTCTCCACTCGCTGAGGCCTGTTGCTGCTGTTCTCTCTGCGCATTGCTGGACCTGTTTATGACTAATAGTGCCTGGTGTTACCACCTCTCTCAGTGCAGTGTGTCTATGGGCTAAGAATCAAGAGGAGAAAAGAGATCACTTGATTGAGACTCTGATAGAACCCGTTCTTTGCCACAGAGATGAGTGCACCAGAGGAGCCTTTCTACACTGGCTTGAGGGATGTAGGGATGCACTTGTGTAGAGCAAGAATGAGACCCTGAAAATGCAGTTGTGTGAACCTTTATGAGAATTCTCAGAATAATGCCAAGGGGGCAAGGTCATCTGGAGTGGTCAAGGTGGAGTCATCAAGAAAACCACAGGGCTGAGTCCTCTGGGATAAGACGGTTCCACCCTGGCCCAGCCAAGGAGAGCAGTCCCCAGAACGGACACTGGGCATCCTGGAAAGTCCTGGCCACACTGGGAACAGCTCTGCCAAGCTTCTAGAGAGGCAGTTGCTCGACTTGACTGCTCCTGTGTTTCCAAAAAATGGCAGGTTAGAAGTTAAGATTGCTGCTGCTTTTAAAGGAGTTTCTAGGGAGAGCTGGTCCTATTTGTTCACATATTTTTGCCATTTCAAGAGTGTTTTGCTGACTCTCCCAGAAAGAAGCCAGCAGTGGCCTGAAGAGACACAGGATAGTGAGGAATATGGTAGCTGTCACCCATGCCCTGGGCACTGATACTTTACCTCCTCAGCAGCCCAAGCTCATAGTCACTCCAGCAGCCTTCTCATCCTCTTCCTGCCTGAAGGGTGACAAATAAAGTAACCCCCGGGTGGGCAGGGAGAGTTTGGCATGAGCTTTTCTAGGCCATCCTTGAGGATGTGATGGAGTAGAAGGAAGGACATGGCACGTGTCATTTAGGTCATGCTACTTTCAAGGGAGAAGAGAAGAATAAATGTTATGTCTATCTCAATTATGCACAGTGAGAATTTCCAATAAATAGTCAAAGGAGGCTTATTCATCTTAAATACCAGTGTTCCTCTAAGTTTGTCAACATTTTCTTCACTACTACCCTGATGTGTTATCTCTGCGTCTTGTACTCTGGTATGCTCGTGGGAAGCCTTCAGTTATTTTGGCCTTTTTATTTGCATCTTCACTGATCATTAATTTTAGGCAATTCTTTTTCTATTTATGAAAGAGAAATCTCAATGTATTTATATTATTAATTTAATTTTCTTCCCCTTCAGCTTTGTCTGTATTCCATTTGAACTTTAATTCTTCCATAAAATGTTATCAGACTAAATGGCTATGCATTATCTTTCCTACAAGTTCAATATTTTTAACTAAAAAGTTAGATCCATAATTTTTCATTCTAATTTTGTATGTAATCAAAGAGTAGAATTGATCTCATAATTCTATACAATTACAAATATTTCTTTCTAAAATACTCATTATTGTTGGAACTGAGTCTTCGTATTTTAATATAAGCAAGCTTTCATCCTTACAGAAGAGCAGTATTAGTGCACAATAATACAAATGTTACCTTAAAATTTTCACATGTCTGCTTGGAGAACTAGTAAATTGTTAAATGAGGAGTGATTTCATCGTTGCCTCTGCCTTTTAATTTCAGGAACCTGCTTCAACTCAAGTGCATGTTAATCATTATATGTGAGGATAGTGGCTTGAATGCCCACCCCCAGGGCAATCTGGATTTCACTTGGCTTTGTTTTCATGACACTGTCAGGTTTCTAAAAATCCTCCTGGATAAAATCAGTGGTTAAAATGCAGACCACCTTGCTTTGTAATTAGTGTTTCTGAAAGCTTGTTACCAATGTTTTCCACAGACCCTACATATTGTGAATCAGGGGCAAATACTAAGCCAATCTAATTATTCTTTGCCCTAGGACTCACATCAATGACAAAATCATATGCCTACTAATTAATATATAATGAGTGATACTACACTACTTATTAGTTAGCTACAGTAGTATATACACATGCATTTGCATAAGCGTACTGACACAACTGAAAAATATTCATGCTATCATAATTCTTATTAATTTGCTTACCTTTACATGTTTCTCAAGGAAATACTCTATTTCACTGACTGTCCCTTCTGAGACTATTTGTACTTATATTTTTCCTCCAAATAAATGCAGCCCTGATAGCTTTGTAGTGAATGCAGGATGCTTCATACTATATGAAACATCTTAGGAAAGTATAACTTGTGTAAAATCCTCTGGGTCCTCTATACTCATTAATTAGATTCTTTTTAATTGGAACATTTAAACTGGTTAGGGAGGGTAGGTGTACATCAATAAGAGAATTTCCTAATTCTTATTAGAAACATATATATAATTTAGAGTAAAAATTTCTACTGTTAATAAAAGCATGGTTATTTCACAAAAAGTGTTTGATCACAGACAATGCAGGGCATAAGGCCTATAGAATTTAAATGCAGAGGTAAACTATGCCTTTTAAATTTAAGAGCAACACACAGGTTAAGTAGGCTAAATCTGAAAGAAGAAAAATATGAATAAAAAATATCCTCATTTTGGGTCAATTTATAACTTTCTGTCTCTCTCAATATAATTCTAGATTCTATAGTTTTCGGTATGTGCTACTGCGTAATTTGCTTCATAAAGCTATGAATGTTTTGCACTAGCTTTTAATATTTATGGGCAAAATGTTCCAATCATTTTTTAAACAAGGTGATAGGATTGTCATGCTGTTTCTCATATTTCCCAGAATTTAAGACTATAAATAAGTATCATGATAAATCCTAAGTTATCTATTTGGAGGAAAAACACACTTGAGAACAAAAAGACAAAGTTTTAGTTAGGAAAGGCCAAGAGACTAACTCAGTTCATACCATACATAGTACAAATAATCATGTCCACCTTGCCCTAGTTAGAGAAAATAAAGCACGTACTTAAGCCAAAATGGAAAAACAACTGGAAAACCAATCATACTTGGCACTAATGTGTTCCAAGCTCTCAACAAATACAAATCTTGAAAAGTGAAAATAATAACAGCAATTTTAAGTAAATAAATATTCGTGTGTGGAGCTGAGATTTTTTTTCTTTTGTCTTCTAAAATCAATTAATAGACCAAATATGCTTTAAATCATCAAATTGAACTATTTTTATTTACATTATTTTTCAGTTACTATTTAATATAATAAGGAAGAAATATACCTTGAAAATAAAAATTTTGTGTATTTATTATTTAACAATTAGTAACTTTGGGAAAATAAATTCACTTAAAATTCACTGTTCAGAGGTGCACAGGGCCGAGCAGCAGCAGCAATGGCATGGTACCAATAAAGATGAAAATTAAAAAAAGAAAAGTCAACTGCTACTCAGCATTGACAAAGTATTATTTGGATGAAATTATGCAAATTATCTCAGTAGAGTACAAAACTTCTATGTACAATGAAAACAACAATTTTTTAATAGTTAAATTCCAAGTTTAGAACCCAGTTGTTCTAGAAAACCAGAGATCTTCTCTGAAAATAATTTGTTCATTTTCATTCATCTTTCAAACGCAGTAAGACTTTTATTTTTTTTATTTTTTTTTTTTTTTTGAGACAGGGTCTTGCTTTGTAGTTCAGGCTGGCCCTGAGCTCACTATGTAGCCCAGGAAAACCTTGAACTCAGCAATCCTCCTGCCTCTGCCTCCCGAGTGCTGGGATTACAGGCGTGAGCCACCACTCTTGGCACTGTGGTATGTGGTATCGTTTGCTCGTGGGTGTGAGTCACCACGCCCAGCATTGTATGTGGTTACTGGGTCGAACTCAGGGCCTTGCTCTTGCGAGGCAGGCGCCAGAACCACTGAGCTAAATCTCTGGCCCAAGATTTTTTTTTTTTTTTTTTTTGAGACAGGGTCTTGGCTTTGTAGTTCAGGCTGGCTCTGAGCTCATTATATAGCCTAGGCAAGCTTCAAACTCAGCAATCCTCCTGTCTCTGCCTCCTGAGTGCTGGGATTACAGGCATGAGCCACCACACCTGGCCCAAGATTTTTTTTGAGATACTCGGTTGAATGATGAGCCTCATACATGCTAGTCCAGCGGTGTCCCACCGAATGACATCCCCAACCTGAAACAGTGCTTTGAATAACTTAGCACTATTTCATGCGTATGCAACATATACTAAAACTTTTGAGCTATGTAACTAATTTACTACTTGCTTTTAATACATTATAAGAAGAAAAATATCCTGTTTTATTAACAGAAAAAAATGTAGAGTTGAATTGTTATAGATTCCTGGAGCAGGTTCTTCTGAATACAGCCTTACAAACCAGATGCCCATCAACTGGAAACTGGATAAAGAAGATGTGTCTTTTCCCAATTCAAAAATGGGCAACTGAAATGAACAGACACTTCTCAGAGGCAGAAATCAAAGCAGCCAAGAAACATATGAAGAAATGCTCAACATCTCTGGTCATTCGAGAGATGCAAATGAAAACAACATTGAGATTCCACCTCACTCCACAAAGAATGGCTGCGATCACAAAGTCAACCAATGATAAATGCTGGCGTGGC
>PVIC010035616.1:0-18976 GCA_004025085.1 Thryonomys swinderianus
TTGTAGTTCAGGCTGGCCCTGAGCTCACTATGGTGCCCAGGCAAGCCGCCGTGAACTCAGCAATCCTCCTGTCTCTGCCTCCCGAGTGCTGGGATGACAGGCATGAGCCACCACGCCCAGCATTATATGTGGTAACCGGGGATCGAACTCAGGTCCTTACGCTTGCGAGGCAGGTGCCGGAACCACTGAGCTAACCCTCCGGCCCACACAAGGGCCCAAGTTTGATCCCCGGCACCGCAAAAAAAAAAAAAAAAAAAAAAAAAAAAAAAAAAAAAAAAAAAAAAAAAAAAAAAAAAAAAAACATAAAAAACATTAAAAAAAAAAAACCTAGAATTGTATTTTACTCCCTATATCAAGCAGCTCAGGACAAATTTTACTTCAGAAATCCTGTCCACTTAAAAAATTTTCTCAAATAGCTCTCAATTGACTACTTTATAGTTCAGGTGTTCCAGCATTCAGGATGTATCATCTCACCAACCTCTCACCAATTTTAAAACCAAAAAAAGGGCCAGGGATTTAGCTCAGTGGTTCTGGAGTCTGTCTGGCAAGCGCAAGGTACCAAGTTCAATCCATGGTACCACATACCACAATGTGCCAGATGTGGTGACTCACACCCACCAGCAAGCAGTACCCCACACCACAATGGTAGTATTGCTACCAGGTGTGGTAGCTCCTACCTATAATCCCAGCACTTGGAAGGCAGAGGCAGGAGAATTGCTATGAGTTCCAGGCTGGCCTGGGCTACACAGTGAATTTGGGGCAGCCTGAACTACAAAGCAAGACACTATCTCAAAAAAAAAAAGGTTAAACAAAAGGAAATAAAGCTATGTATACAAGGGGCAGGGGATTGTAGGGTGGGCAGAGGAACAGGAAAAAATGAGAATTATGTCGTGTCATGTACTGGTACAAATTCTCAAAGTCGACTGTGATCATCATATGTATACAAAATATATCAATAAAAATCAATTAAAAAATAATACTAAAAACAAAAACACTGAACCTTTCAAAAATACATTCTCCTAATGTCAAGTGTGGTCATTCATGGCTGTAATCCCAGCACTCTGGAAGCAGAGAGAGGTAGGAGGATTGCTCAGCTACATAGTTCAGGGGCCAGTCTCAACTACAAAGACCCACTAGCAAGCAGTAAGAAAATCTCCTGCTTTCCTATTTTCATATCTTTTCCTTCTGCTCAAAATTCCATTTTAAACAAATAAATAACCAACTAGTAAAGGATTAAAGAGTGTGATGTCCCTCCGTCCTTCCTTCTTTCCCTTTTTCTCCTCCTCCCCCTCCCCGACCTCTCTCTTTTGAGACAGGGTCTCACTTTGTAGTTCAGGTTGGCCCTGAGCTCCCTATGTAGCTCAGGCAAACCTCAAACTCAGCAATCCTCCTGCCTCTGCCTCCCGAGTGCTGGGATTACAGGTGTGAGCTGGCACACCCAGCAGTCCTTCTCTTAAAACACTACATACTGGGCCAGAGATTTAGCTCAGTGGTTCCAGTGCCTGCCTAGCAAGGGCAAGGTTCCTGGTTGGATCCCCAGTAACCACATACAACAATACCAGGCATGGTCACTTAGGCCCACTGGCAATCAGTACCACATACCACAAATGCTGGGTTTGGTGGCTCAAGTCTGTAATCCCAGCACTCCGGAGGTAGAGGCAGGAGGACTGCTGAGTTTGAGGCTGGCCTAAGGTACATAGTGAGCTCAGGACCAGCCTGAACTACAAAGTGAGACCCTGTCTCAAAAAAAAAAAAATCTACATATTTTTTATAAAACAACTGTTAGAACTACTTACTTTTCCTATCTGTACACCACACTAAAATATTGACACTTAGGGTAAGATATAAATTACACTACCAGGGGTAAGGCAATTAACTTGTGCCTTAATCTATTATAAACATCAACACTTGCGTTTAATGAGTAAATTACAGTGAAATTCAGCCAAAACCCTTCATTTCTCTTCATGAATGTCTTCTACTACAGCTAAAGTATTAACATCTAACCTACAGACTTATTTATGAAACTGTCTTGATTTCCATGATTATTCCATTTTCAACAATTCCATATAATACCAGTAACTTTGTCTCAAATCTCAACCTTCTGTACTAAATATTATGAAGATTCTGATAGGCTCCCTTAGCAGTTTGTACAACACTGTATCTGAAGTCTATCAACAACTATTTGCTGCAAGTTTTTTGGAACTAAGTCAGGCATAAGATCTGTTTTTCAAAGATGGGCAAAAAATATGCTTGAATAATCATATTACTGGGCCGAAGATTTAGGTCAATGGTTCCAGCACCTGCCTGGCAAGCTCAAGGTCCCTGGTTTGATCCCTGGTAACCACATACAATACCTAGCGTGGTGGCTCACACCTATCAGCAATCAGTACCACACACCACAATGCTGGCAGTGGTGGCTCATGTCTGTAATCCCAGAACTGAGGAGGCAGAGGCAGGAGGACTGCTGTGAATTCGAGGCTTACCTGGGCTACATAGGGAGCTCAGCGCCAGCCAGCCTGAACTGAAGCAAGACCCTGTCTCAAAAAAAAAAAAAAAAAAAAAGAAAAAGAAAGAAAGAGCACTCCCCTAACAGCTTTTCATTTAAGTGTGTTGTGTGCATTATCAACTTAGTAATATAATTCTTTTTTTTTGAGACAGGGTCTCACTTTGTAGTTCAGGCTGGCCCTGAGCTCACTATGTAGCCCAGGCTAGCCTCGAACTCACAGGAATCCTCCTGCCTCTGCCTCCTCAGTGCTGGGATTACAGGCATGAGTCATCATGCCAAGCATTGTGGTATGTGGTTACCAGGGACCTGTGCTTTCAAGGTAGATGGAACTACTGAGGATGGAATCGCTGAGCTAAACCCCTGGCCCAGAGGAGCACTGTTTCTTCATCTGTGTGCTGTGTGGGCAGATGTACTCACTGCCTTGGCAAAAACTAATCAAACATATGCTCTTATGAATTGTGCATTTCTCTATATATTTCAATAAAGTTTAAATGAAAAGGATGACTATTGCATCTGCACATCTATTACCACTCCCTTAGCAGGCTGCATTTGGTTCCAGGTTTTACATATTTAAAGTTACAGAAAGTCTGCTGGGCTACCATCACATGGATTAGAGGTGAGCAACTTAGGTTAGTAAGAGCTAAGAAATTCAAGTCAGAGTAAATCAAGAAGTGACATCATAATGTAATTTTTTTTTTCTTTTTGAGACAGGGTCTCGCGTTGTAGTTCAGGCTGGCCCTGACCTCACTATGGTGCCCAGGCAAGCCGCAGCAAACTCAGCAATCCTTCTGTCTCTGCCTCCCGAGTGCTGGGATTACAGGCGTGAGCCACCACGTCCGGCATTGTGGTATGCGGTGTTGATTGTTGGTGGGCGTGTCTCCACACCCAGCATTATATGTGGTTACCGGGGATCGAACTCAGGTCCTTGCGCTTGCAAGGCAGGCACCAGAACCACTGAGCTAACCCTCCGGCCCCATAATGTAATTTTTGTATCTGAAGAACTCAAGCAGAGAAATGTTTTTCACCTAGGAATCAAGTAAAGGATCAGATTACAAGGAAATATAAGATTCTGCCTCTGAATGTGTTTTAAAATATGATTAAACTATCACTAATTGTCATGAAGTGGAGCCACTTAAAACACAAAAGCCTTTTCTTTTGGGAGAGATACTGGGGACTGAATCCAGCACCTTCATATTGAGCTACAACCCCAGCTTTTTTTTTTTTTTGAGACAGGGTCTTGCTTTGTAGTTCAGGCTGGCCCTGAGCTCACTACGGAGCCCAGGCAAGCCTCAAACTCAGCAATCCTCCTGCCTCTGCCTCCTGAGAGCTGGGATGACAAGCGTGAGCCACCACGCCCGGCACTGTGGTATGTGGTATTTATGGCTGGTGGGTGTGAGTCATCATGCCCAGCATTGTATGTGGTTACCCAGATTGAACTCAGGGCCTTGCATTTGCAAGGCAGGCGCCGGAACCACTGAGCTAAATCTCCAGCCCTGTGTTTTGTTTTTTTAATTATGAGATAGTGTCTCACTAAGTCACTGAGTTGCCCAGTCTGGGCTTGAATTCCTAATCATGCTTCAGCCTTCCAGGGTGCTGGGATTACAAGATTACACCTTTCCACATGGCAAGAAAGTTTTTTATAGGCTGCTTCCAGTATTGTAATTGCATTTAAAAATATGCAATTCACCTTCCATTTAGAATTGCTGAACCTGCCGGGCGTGGTGCCTGTAATCCCAGAACTCAGGAGGCAGAGGCAGGATTGCTGAGTTCGAGGCTTGCCTGGGCTACATAGTGAACTCAGGGCCAGCCTGAACTGCAAAGTGAAGACCCTGTCTCAAAAAAAAAGGAATTGCCAAACCATTAACTTTTACTGAGAACATGAGTAACTGTATGAGATCATACCAAGTTGAATGTACAACACACTCAGTGAGTATTCTTTACACTTAATAAAAGTAATCTATGTTTTGAATTAAAGATGCTTCTAAAACTCAGCTGAAGAAAAGCCTATTAACTACTCAAAGGGCTATGATTCACAAGTGTCATTCCTATTTTTATTTGCATGAAACACCAGAGTGAGTACAGTGTTCACAAATACACCAAGCCTCAAGAAATGTCTGAAATATTTGTCCTAAAAAACCACTAAATCCTATTATCAAACACGTGGCTTAACATGCACGGATCTCTGAGATCAAGCTTCCGGGACATACTCTTCCAAAAAACAGTCCACAGTGAAGAGAGGTGCAGGATGAGACCTGCCTACCATCCCCTATCAGAAATCTTAATGGACAGGGTACAGTGTGCGCCAGCAAGGGGGAGCAAGAAAAGAACAAATTTCACAAAAAATACATTAAAACACCACACAACAAGGGATCACCACAACAGCACAATGTTTAATTACCACTTTTATACAGCTGGCAAACAACTTCTATCAATACTTTCGATGGACATCTTTAATACCAAACAGTATTTGTGTAGAGCAGAATGGGGTAGAAGTGTTCTCTAGCACCGCAATTGTAAAACATAACTGCAAATGAAAGCCACCCAAAATATGAAATATTCAACATCTTTCAAAACCAAGTCTTTATAAATATGGTCATAAATCCCCTGTGCCCGTATTTCTTCCAAAATGAAGATTCCTATGCCGTGTCTTGAATTTCAGAACATCTGGGGATGGGGTCAAGAAAGCTGACTATTCAGGGTTATTAACTTTGTTCCAGATGTTAGCAAAACACTGTCCCAAAGGGAACAAACTCAGAAAAACAGCATATTCTTGGTGACGCAGGCCGGTGCACCGCGGAGCATCAAGTGCGGGACCACGCTTAAAGGATGATGAGGTTAGGGAAGCCCATGAGCTATGAAGCTACCGAACCCTAAGAGGCTCAGCGATCACCGGCCTCTCGTTTCCCTTCTCTTTCTCCTGGCCCAGGCTCTAGCTTGACATGCCCACCATTTCAAAGCAGAACCCTGTCTCAAGTATAAAACGGACGTAAATGGAGGCAGGGAGACGTCGGGAACGCACAGCGCGTTCTCGGGCGTCCTCTTTGTCGTGGCATCGTGGCGGCTTAGACGCTGGGCTGAGCCGAGTGTCCCAGCAACCACGACCCTGCGCCGCCACATGGACTTCAACGACGGTGCCCCAGTGAGTCCGCTCCACAGCGGCCCGCACACCCGCGTACTGGAGCTACTCACACTGACGAACTGGATGTCGTCTTCGTTTTCTTCTGCCGCGGACGCAGGAGCCTCGGGTCCAGCGGAAGAGACGGAGTCCACGACCTGGAGAAGAAGCCACAACACCTTACCCACCCGGCCGCCCTGGAGGCCGGACCTCCCGCCAGGCGCGAGGAAGACAAAGCTCGTGCAGACGCGGCCAACTCTGGGCTTCCCGCGGCAGCCCCGTGTCCGCCGCAAGCAACCAGAGACCCCAGTCTGGCGGGCGGCACGGCCTTGGCGCTCACCTCCGGGACTGGGTCGCCCATGTTTCCAACGCCTGAGAGAGACGGCGTCTCGCGGCGACCCCTCTTGCTGCGCCCCTACCCGCCGGCGACGCAGCCCCGCCCCGCCCCACGTGCGCGGCGACGCCGTGACGCCACAGGCGGCGGGGAGGCGGGCGAGGCGGGCGCTCGCGGATCCGCTTGCTCACTCTCGCCTTCAGGCCTCCTGCCGCGACGCCTGCCGGGAGCTGTAGTTCCTGCCGGGTATTGTGCACCCTCACACTGTGCGTGTGTGGAAAAACGCGCAGAATATACCCTCTGCCCCGCAGGTACAATCTGAGCAGTGGCAGAGGCCCCTGGGTCTTGTTGGGAAAGTACCGGGGGCTAGGCCTGGTGGCGCCGGCTGCTAGGGAGGGTGAGGCGGGAGGATTGCAAGTTTGAGACCACCCTAGACCTCTAATAAGGACACATTGTCTCAAAATTAAAAAAAAAAAAAAAAAAAAGTAGAACGCTCAGCACTTACCCAGTATAATTTTTAGTACACCCAGGGCGTTAAAAAAATAAATAAATAAAAGGTAGGGCCGAGAACTAAAGTTCAGTGGTCCTGGCACCTGCCTGGCAATTGTTAAATCCTGAGTTCACCCCACCACATACAACAATGACCACCAGCAATCAGTACCCCACACTACAATGCCGGGCGTAGTGGTTCATGCCTGTCATCCCAGCACTCGGGAGGCAGAGGCAGAAGGATTGCTGAGTTCGAGGCTTGCCTGGGCTACACAGTGAGCTCAGGGCTAGCCTGAACTACAAAGCGAGAGCCTGTCTAAAAAGAAAAAAGGCACAGAAAAACGGAGGAGATTGTGGAGATGGGTCTTAATTTGATTTGTAAGCATGAAAAATCTGGTTCTGCTGTGACCAATAAAGCCAGGAGCTCCAGAGACAAGGTACCTGAGAAAAAATACTGGCCACAGGTGAAAATCAAGGTTTCACCTGAAGGTCTTTTTGCCAGGGCTGACAGACGCCTCAGTTAGCAGGATTGCTCAGGGGTCTTACTGCGGCCTGAGCCAGGGGAACCCAATGGGTCCTGGCCATTGGGACCTATAACTCATTGATTAGAAAGTCTTGTCATCATTGTGGTTGGTATTTTTCTTTGATGATTTCCTCTATTACTAGTTTCAGGCAGGCTAGTTATTTGCGGAGTGAGGATAACGAACAGGGGAAGCAGACTTAGTAGAGGTAGTCGTGGGAAGGACCCTATCCAGTCTTTAGTTCTCAAAACTCAAGGATTTCTCTGCTTCAGCACCAAAGGCTAATAGTAGGGATGAATATCTGTTTGGCTTCCTTTTTATTTCCTGCTTCCTTTCTCTTTTTCTCCTTTCTTTTGCTCTCCTGTTTAAGAAATGAGGAATGTGGAAGCTTACCTGAATTCAGGAATCTTTGAAGTGCCCTTACATTATTTCTCTCCCCTTCGGCCTCAGTCTCAGGAGCCCCTCCTAACAATCAGTACACCTAGAGAAAAAATGGAGAGTTGAGGAACAGAACCAAGAAAACACACAAACTTAGATTCCAGGTCCAATGCAAAAGGCAACTGAGGCCTTGCAAACTTTTATCACTAAACCCTAAAGCTGTAAAACTGAAAGGTACTTTTTCAAGAGAGTTTTACATATGCTCTACTAAAATAAAACTTGACTTTTTAAAAAGTATATATCATATACCAGTTTATAAATGGTTCACTCAAATTCAACTATGTATTTTAATCTTTTCTCAAAAGGCCTTTTTTAAAGCATCAGAAGTGGTCAGTGAAAGTTTGTTTTATTTTGTTTTTTAGTTTTTTGAGACAGAGTCTCACTTTATAGTTCAGGTTGGCCCTGAACTCACTATGTAGCCCAGGTAAACCTGGAACTCAGCAATCCTCGTGTCTCTGTCTCCGGAGTGCTGGGATTACAGGCATGAGCCACTGCCTGGCATTGTAACATGTGATACCAGGGATCAAACTCCTTTGTGTTTGCCAGGCAGATGACAGAAACACTGAGCTAAATCTCCAGCCTGGTCAGTAAATTTTTTTTTTTTTTTGAGACAGGGTCTCGCTTTTTAGTTCAGGCTGGCCCTCAGCTCACTATGTAGCCCAGGCAAGCCTTGAACTCAGCAATCCTCCTGTCTCTGCCTCCTGAGTGCTGGGATTACAGGCATGAGCCACCACACCCAGCACTGTGGTATGTGGTATTGATTGCTGGTGGGCATGAGTCACCACGCCCAGCATTGTACGTGGTTACTGGGGAATGAACTCAGGACCTTGCGCTTGTAAGGCAGGCGCCAGAACCACTGAGCTAAATCTCCGGCCCTGGTCAGTAAAATTTTTGAAAAGGGGTTTTAGATATTTCTATAAATAAGTATTTAAAACTAAAGAACTGGTACTTGACTAAGTCATTAAATCATCAGTAAATTTCAATAAAACCTGTCTTATTTTTTCATTACTGAACAAGATGCCCTACACCCACAAGTTAAAAGAGGAAAGGTATATCTCAGCTCACAGTCTATAGATGTTTCAGTCAATAGTTTGTAGGCTCCAACACAGGGCAACATGGCAGAAGAGAAGCAGTTTATGGTGTGCAGACAGGAGACAGTGAATTTACCTTCCATCTTTTTGTTTATATTCCTTCAGGTTATAAACCTATTGGTTGGTGCCACCCACACCCAGACCAACATTAAATCAATCAGTGGAGTAATCCAGTTATCATGCCTTTAATCCAGCGTCACACACTCACAATCCAGCTGCCTCACAAAAGCCTCATCTGTAAGTCATGAAGCTTTGAGTGGGCATCTAAATATAAGCTGTAACATCCCTATTAAGAACCATACTTGGGGGCTGGAGGGTTAGCTCAGTGGTTCCGGTGCCTGCCTCACAAGCGCAAGGTCCTGAGTTCGATCCCCGGTAACCACATATAACGCTGGGCATGGAGACACGCTCACCAACAATCAATACCACATGCCACAATGCTGGATGTGGTGGCTCACGCCTGTAATCCCAGCACTCGAGAGGCAGAGACAGGAGAATTGCTGAGTTCGCGGCAGCTTGCCTGGGCACCATAGTGAGCTCAGGGTCAGCCTGAACTACAAAGCGAGACCCTGTCTCAAAAGCAAAAAAAAAAAAAAAAAACATACTTGGCTGGACATGCTGGGGACACATCTCAATCCCATCACTTGGGTGGCTGAAGCAAGAGGATCACCTCAAATTCAAGGCCCATCTAAGCTACATGGTGAGCTAAAGGCCACCCTGAAATCCATAGCAAGACCCTGTCTGGAGAAGAAAATAAAAGAACTATCAATCTCCAAAAAAAGGAAAATATCAGGGTTGGTATTTATAATGTGACTAGAATGAGCCTCTAATTAGAGAGTATTCGGCTTGGGTGAAGAATTTATGTATACATGGCACTCAATTTTATTTTGCTTTTATAAAACAAATATTTCTAATACAATTCTGTTGTTAAAAACTTATTTGGTCTGGCCATAGTGGCTCATGCCTGCAATCCCACTTAAGAGGCTGAGGCAAAAGATTGCAATTTCCAGTAAAACTTGGACAATTTAGGAAGACTCTGTCTCCAAAATAAAAGAACTGAGGATGTAGTTCACTGGTAGAGAGTTTCTTTAGTATATGCAAGGTGTTGGGTTCAATCTCTATTACCACAAGAAAAAAAATTTTTGATTCTTCTGAACTGCTCTATTTTAAGATCAAGTTATTCAAATAGTCTCATTAACAATAATAAATGTTGTATATGCATTTATCCCAAAACAGAACATTCTTCACAGAATAACTCAGGAAGCATATGTCATTGTTATTATCTGCAAACAATAAGAGTAGAAAAGACATTTGGTTCTGTAAGAGTATAAAGAACTAGTCCATAGGTACATCATGCAATTTCTTTACTCTGGAATTCTCCATGAGTGACACAAGTAAGGAAAAACAGTCCAGTGGAGCATAGGACGAGAAAGGACCGCTCATACCTATGCCTTATCATTAAGTATAAGCAGCAGGACATGTTGGTACAATCTGCCACATTTTCTGCTTCTCACTTAGGGACATTCTTCCTTTCAAGCAAAATGCAGTCACCTTTACCTTCATGATGGTATTTGATACTATTACTTCACCCTGTGAATAACTGGTGGTACTTTGCATCTCCTATTTAGAAATGTTCAGAAGAGCACAGTTTATTGCATTCTCTCTTATTTGTTGGGCCAGTTAATTTCTCTTGTTATGTTGACTGAATTAAGACTCCTGAGGAGGTCAGAGGACCAGTTCCAGCAAATCAACTCATTCTATAATCTGGGATGGACCCAAACTCATTGCAATTTTCCTGCCTCAGCCTCCCAAGTGCTGGGATTACTGATATATGCCACAACACCTGAGTAAGAAATATATTTAAATGAATAGTTTGTTATATTTGAGATATTGAATCACTGAATGACAACTGCCATTGATGATTTAAACGAGTTTCAAATCATGATTTCAGGAAAATCTTGTAGCTGCTCCAGGCTTTCTTCCCAACATCTAATTAGCACCATCAGAAAAGAGTGCAAATAATTTGCTTTCAAATATTTGTAAAACCACAATAATGTAGTCAACACTGTATAAAAGTACACTGTGCTGTGGTTGATAAGAATTCCTTAAAGCAACAAACAACATAGTGAGTACATGGCTGACTGAGCTGTGCACTGAAGGAAAATCACCAGAGTGCTTTCCCACATCAGTGCCTCATCATTTATGATACATACTTGGGCATTCTCTTTGATAATGTTCTTAAATATTGTCTTCAATTTTTTGCAATATGTTCTACAATATGTTGCACTGTATTGTGTATTTAAACAATTGACCTTTCTTTCCATTTTTCTCTTGTAATTCTACTATCTCCTCAATATCTAATGAAGGTTTATTATATTTTACTAAACTTTAAACAGTATTAAAAACTTTATTTATTTTTTTGAGACAGGGTCTCACTTTGTAGTTTAGGCTGGTAGTAGTCCTGAGCTCACTATGTAGCCCAGGCAAGCCTCGAATTCATAACAGTCCTCCTGCCTCTGCCTCCCAAGTGTTGGGATGACAGGTGTGAGCCACCAACCCTGGCATTTGTGGTGTGTGGTACTGATTGCTGGTGGGCATGAGTCACCACACTCAATACTGTTGTATGTGATTACCAGGAACCTTGTGCTTGACAGGCAGGCACCAGAACCACAGAGCTAAATCTCCGGCCCTAAAAACTTCTATAGTGGCATCAATGTTTTTGTTACTTTGTATATGTACTACACTAGAAATTGAAGCATTTTTGGGATTTAGCTCAGTGGTACCATGACAACTTTGCGAGCACAAGGGCCCATGTTCGGTCCCCAGTATTGCCAAAAACAATTGAATCATTGAGTCCTTTAATAAATTTGAATTTTACCAAGGGCTTTAGAAATATCTTGTTCTCTGATTCTGTTCCAGAGAAGCTTGCTTGGTGGTTTTGTTACTGTCAGTAGGGAATCACTGAACATGCAGTCCATTTCTTGGACACATAGACATGCTTTTGCTTCTGATTCCAAATGCCAATCCCTGCATCCTAATTTACATTCTTTTATTGCAGGACATTTATACTGTTCTGTAGACATGAATGCTTGTTTTTCATTGCAACAATTTGGAAGCACTGTTGTATCCACTGCTGAATACAACAGATTTTCTTCAATGATGGGTTGTTCAATACATTCAAAATTTGGCTCCTTTGACTTAGACACAATGATTTTTGTTCCTATCATTACTTTCTGTATCTGTTTTCACTTTCTTTACTTTTAAAAAATTTGAAAACTTTTCATTTTAGGAAACAGAATCTGAAAAATAATTTTATATATGTAAATAAAATTCACAATAACATTTTAAAGTCTATTAATGATTTTTTAATTTTTTATTTTATTTACTTTTTTTTTTTTTGAGATAGGGTTCTCGCTTTGTAGTTCAGGCTGGCCTGAGCTCACTATGTAGTCCAGGCAAGCCTCGAACTCGGCAATCTTCCTGCCTCTGCCTCCTGAATGCTGGAATTACAGGCATGTGCCACCTTGCCCAGCATTTTGGTATGTGGTACTGATTGCTGGTGGGCATGAGTCACCATGCTCAGTAGTGCTGTATGTGGTTACTGGGGTTTGAACTGAGACCTTGTGCTTCCTAAGCAGGTGCTGGAACCACTGAGCTAAATCTCTGGCTTCTCCATATCAACTTTTAAAATTGAGTGTCATAAAAATCTGCCTATGAATGTTCATTATCCAAATATGTCAGAAACATTGGTCATATGATTCAAAAGTATGTACAGTTCTAACAAGGTGTGTGATATTTTTGTGTTAGAGAATAAGATTAAAGTGGAACGAAGAAGATATATATTACGTCTCTGTGCACTCATCAGTGATGACATCAACATCTTTGCTAACTCAAGGTTTTGAATGTTGTGAAGTAACTTCTTTTTTTTTAAACCATACCAGGGATCAAACTCAAGCCCTTTACTTCCAAAACAGACATGGTACCACTTGAGCTAAATCCTTAGCCCCAGGCAACTTCTTGAATCTTTTATGTTATGAACAGTCTAGCAGTAAGGAGACATGTAACACTTTGAAGCTTAATCTTCATTCACATTTTTTTTTTTTTGAGACAGGGTCTCGCTTTGTACTTCAGGCTGGCTCTGAGCTCACTATGTAGCCCAGGCAAGCCTTGAACTCAGCAATCCTCCTGCCTCTGCCTCCCGAGTGTTGGGATTACAGGCGTGAGCCACCACGCCCGGCACTGTGGTATGCGGTATTGATTGTTGGTGGGTGTGAGTCTCCATGCCCAGCATTGTATGTGGTTACCGGGGATTGAACTCAGGACCTTGCGCTTGCAAGGCAGGCACCGGAACCACTGAGCTAACCCTCCGGCCCTTCATTCACATTTTATACTTTAAGTTCAAACAATCAATAAATCAAGTTTTCATTTGTTCTTTATTTCCAGGTGTAAATACTGCCACTGTGCTATTCCAGCACAAAGTTGTAGAATTTCAACTACATAGATACAACACATGCAAATAACTTGTTTAATGTTATCCATGTAATGATAATTTATGTACCTATATACTTAAATACTTTAATTTTTTTTTTTTTTTGCTTTTTGAGACAGGGTCTCACTTTGTAGTTCAGGCTGGCCCTGAGCTCACTATGGTGCCCAGGCAAGCTGCTGAATACTTTAATTTTTAATAACACCTATGTTCACAGTCAACTCACCAAATTCTGTCTTTTTTTTTTTTTTTCTGCTACTGGGGATGGAACTCAGGACTTTGCACTTGCCAGGCAGCCATGGCATCACTAAGCTGCATTGCCAGCCCTCAACTCGCAAAATTCGGGAAAACTAAACATCAGGTTTTGTAACCAGTTCCAGCCACCTCCCACTTACTGTGCATTTTAAGAACTGAGAAAAAACCAGAAATATGTTGTGTTTCCATCACTATGATGCATGTTAGGCTCTTCATCATCACCAGAACTAAGATCAGTGTATTCAAGAGCAAGTCCTGACAGTCCTTCCTAGAGAGAAAGCAGGAAAATCATTAATCATTCAAATGTGCGTTGAGATGCGGGAGGTTTTCTGAAATTGGCAAGAATTTCTCTGAGAAGGAAATCGTGCAACTAGAACAAAAATAATCAGAAACAAAACATGCAGAGAAAGATTCTGAGTATATAAATGTAAAAATAACAAAACTAAAAAAAAAGCCTAAATCTACATACAGGAATAAAGCCATGTGGATTCCTTTGGGAATGTAAGATAGTAAAGAGACAGTATTAAAAAGACAGATTTCACAGTATAGCATTTAAAAACTGGAATGGTCATCAATAATCTCTCCTATCTAACCCCAAATTCATGGAGTTCTTTTGTACTCAGATTCATCCACCACATCTCAATCCAGTCAAACGTGGAACTCGCCTCTTATCTTTTATTTACACTGAACTGGGAGATAGCTTCTCCTGCTAACTGACAGGCCTGAGAAGCAAAGAGCAGGCTCCTCTTCCTCCTCCTCCTCCTCCTTGTGGGTTTGAGCTTGTCCAGGTAACACAGGAATGTCTTTGTCCCTAGAGAACTGTGTGAAAATGAGGCCATGTAAATATGCCAAGATTGATGTATTCTGACCAATTAACCTGTATTAGTTGGAGTAGAAAATTAATGTAGTAAGACCCTGACCCTGTATTTTCCACTTCTTATGTAGCCCCTCACCCCATCGTGTAATCCTACACTCCTTGTGCCTAAATAGGGTGTGTGTAACCTAAGTGCCTCCTCTGTGACCACACCTTCTTTCCTATTTTATTTAAGGGAACCTTGGCCTTTGTTCTGGAGCTGACTGCTTCAGAAGCAATTCCAGGTCAGTCTTGGCCAGCAATAAAATACTTTGTCTCTAAAACTCCTAAGTGCATCTTCCATTCTTCTAGCCTGGTTTCATTTTCTGCTGCTTCAATATAATACCTTCATCATCAACCAATCATAACTACCTCTGGAAGATGCCTATATTTTATTCAATAAGCAAAAGAATAAATAAATGTTAAGAAGCAAGCATTATTATAGCTTTGTTTTGAGATTAATAGCATAGAAAAATATGAAATGTGGGGAAAAAATACAAATACTTTGAGACAAATGAAAATGTATTACTAAAATAGGAACAATGAGGAAATATACTTTGGTGCGTGTATAATATATTTTACGAAAACATATCAAAGAAAAAGGCTCCTTTTTCATCAAAATCATTTTTCATCAAAATCTTCATTACTCTTTTCTTTCAATGTATTGTCTAATTTGGGAATATACACATGGCAAATCACAAAGAGAAAGCTTACGCCATAGTATATGCGAAAGTCTGGAAAATTAAGATTTATTTTTTAAAAAAGCTAAGAAATCAAAGCCAGACTATAAGAAAAAGTAACAAACTAACATTCCTTTTTGTCTTTTGAGAACCCTTAAGCAGAGAGCTATATCCAAGAGGATTCTGGTTTTTTCCTGGATGTAACAAAACCAAACCAAACCAAACCAGAAATAAGCATATCGGGGTGGAGCTCAGTATAGGATGGGTTACAAGAGAAAACAGTAGGGGCTGGAGGGTTAGCTCAGAGGTTCTGGCACCTGCCTTACAAGCACAAGGTCCTGAGTTCGATCCCTGGTAGCCACATACAATGCTGGGCGTGGAGACTCACGCCCACCAGCCATCAATACCACATACCACAGTGGTGGCTCACGCCTGTAATCCCAGCACTCGGGAGGCAGAGACAGGCGGATTGCTGAGTTCGAGGCTTGCCTGGGCTACATAGTGAGCTCAGAGCCAGCCTGAACTACAAAGTGAGAACCTGTCTCAAAAAAAGAGAAAATAGTAGATTTGGATTTGACTCCATTTAAAACTGCAATTAAATTTTTATTGGTTTTTAGATAGCACTATTTAAATACAATAAGAATACTTTTTGCTAAATGTTTGTACAATACTACGATTCCTTTTAGATCTATTTCAAGGTGGCAAGACTTGGATCATTATTTGGAAGAGGGTTAAATATAAATGGTTCTATCAAGTTAGCTACTCAAAACTGTACAAAGAGGTGAAATATTCTCTTTAAAATACAGTCAACTCTCCATATCCATGAGTTCTATATCTATGGATTCAATCAACCATAGAAAATATTTGGAAAAAATAAGAAGAAGAAACAAATGTGTCCAGCGCAGGCTGCCCAGGCTCACCCTGGTGTGGCTGTCCTGCCTCCAACGCCTGAGAGACGATAGCTGCCCTCCACTTCTTGCCTTCTCCCCTTCCTGGCTCCTCTTCCCTCTGGGTCCTCTGTCAACTCCCTCCTCCTCCTCTCTCTTTCCTTTCCTCTCCCTCTACTCCCACTTTCTGTGTTTTTTCACAGCCAACTATTAGTTTGTATAATAGATCGATGGTATTAAAATGTTCTTTCATAGTTTTAACAGATACTGCCTTCTCAAAATGAGGGCTCACCTTTTCATTTTCATTATTCCCACAAAATAACCACAAATGGATAAAACTTATGGAAATAATCTTTCAATAAGAATGTTATTTTAATTCTTTTTTT
The DNA here is from genome assembly GCA_004025085.1 of Thryonomys swinderianus. Lineage (NCBI taxonomy): Eukaryota > Metazoa > Chordata > Mammalia > Rodentia > Thryonomyidae > Thryonomys > Thryonomys swinderianus. The sequence goes on from PVIC010035616.1 coordinate 16,042, forward strand.
CCCTAGACTTACAAGGCTGGAGCCCCTTGTCACTGACAAGTCTGTAGCAATAGATCACATACTCACATACAGGGCAGGATGAAGTATGGGGCATTTTACCACACCAAGGAAGTTTATAGGATTTCAAGGTAAGAGTAGATGAAGTTCAAGGCGATCAATGTTTTAAAGTGCTCTAAATTGATTAGGGCTGTATCTAAAGAGCTTTATATCAAGTCTACACTGTTAAAGTGGACTCTGGGCCTGGTTGGTTAACTTGAAAACTACCAATGTTAGTATGGGTAGGAGATGTCTCCAGAAACTTCCTTAAAGTGTAACTATGCACTAAGTGAGACTGTGAGGCTGGTTCTTTGTCAGCAATGGGTTTCTGCAGCGCGGAGAGAGTTAATTCATTCTTCCTGAGGAATTTCCAAATGGCAAAGTTTCTGCTAGTTTACAACTTCAGAGAACATCATTTTCTCAGCAGGTAAGAAATAGTGTTCTGAAGGGACCGTGAGTCTTTGTGAATACTACAACTACATTTAAGGGACACAGTTGTGTAGAAAACCTGTGAACCCAAAGGGACCCTCACAGTGAGCTCCCCAGAGCCTCCTCAAGCCTGGCCATTTCTAAAGCTCCTGCATGCCTGGGAGAAAATTGCATTTAAAAGACATTTTCTATTGTGCTGGCCAGAGTAACACTTACTTTTTTTTTTTGAGACAGGGTCTCACTTTGCAGTTCAGCTGGCCCTGAACTCACTATGTAGCCCACGCAAGCCTTGAACTCAGCAATCCTCCTGTCTCTGCCTCCCAAGTGCTGGGATTACAGGCATGAGCCACAACGCCGGGCATTTGTGGTATGTGGTATTGACTGCTGGTGCCCAGCATTGTATGTAGTTACTGGAGATCAAACTCAGGACCTTGTGCTTGCGAGGCAGGTGCCGGAACCACTGAATTAAATCTCCAGCCCTTTTCATATATTTTTTTGCTGCTTTTGTATCTTCCTGGATAGTGTCTAAGATTACAACAATTAGTTATTTTCTTATTGAAATTTGAAAGTTGTTTGCTTATATAAGCCATTTAATAGATATGTTAGTAAGTGTGAAATCAGATAGTATTGGTCTTCTGAGTTTATTTTACAGTATTTTCCACATTGTCTTAAGACTCCTTCAATTTCTTTCAGTGTACTTGTGTTTCATTTATTTCATTTTCAGATTCCTCTGTAAGTATTTTTCCTTTTGGGGAAGGGTTCTGGAGATCACCCAAAAGCTTGTGCCTGGTAAGCAAGCATTCTACCAGTGAGCTACATACCCTACCCATTTTGTGTTTTTAGATGTGCTTATCATTGGAATGTTTTTCACATTTCAGTTTTTGATTGTTGATATTTTTCTGCATACACACCTACTTGCTCCTCCCCTGATCCTACCCAGGAGCACTGTAGTAAAGATAATCCCATTATGAGGACACACCACTAGGTAAACAGTGCATAATCTCCTTATAGGGACAACACCCAAACTAATTTACTCAGGCATGTATAAAAGAAAGGAATAAAGGAAGAAGAGCCATGCTATTAGCTTATTGCTGAGTAGCTTCTGGTTGTCAGTCTACAGGTGGCGCGGGAGCCCAACACAAAGGTAAGCAACAATGATAAACCTGTTTCAAGAATTTGAAAGTCTGATGTAATTGAGTCAATTGCAGGGAGGCAAAGTAGGACTCTGAGCCATGGGGCTTCCTCACCTATAAATCAGGGAGTGGTTATCATCTGAAATCAGAGCAGTAAGTGCTCTTACAGCATGCAGATACTGATGCCCCTGAATGCAACTAAATGTGTAGGGAGACTCTCTGCACACCATTGGAGTTCTTTGTCTCTTTACTCTGGTGGTCACTGAGCACTACCTTGGCTTAATTACAATCCCAGGTTCATTACTAAGTGAGGGAGACCAATTCAAATATTCTGCTTTGTGGCTGAGAAATTTTCTCCAACCATAAAGCAGGGGCAATTGTAAGTTATATGTCTTCCAAACAGCACTGTCATTCAGTGGTTGACATACAATATCTTGAGAGCTGTTGATTCAGATCTAGATCGTCTATTATCACACAATGCATTTAATTTTGATAACTGATTATTCTTCTTTAAATTGGATAAGGCTTTACTCATCATTTATGTCACTGACATTTTTAAAAAACATATTATGACAAAAAGAATACATATTATGTAAAGCAGTGATAGCATATGTTTTAGAGCTTTTTTAATTTTTAACCTGTGCATCTGATTTATTTCACTTAACATTATGGGCTCAAGGTCCATCCATTAACCTAAAAATGACTCGTTTATCCTTCTTTATGACAGAAAAGTATTCTACTTTGTATAAAAAGCACATTTCCTTTATCCATTTATCTGTTAGGGACATATGGGCTGTTTCCAAGATTTAGCTATTATAAAATATGCTACTATGAACACAGATATGCAAATGTCACTATATGATACTTCTAAGTTCTTAGGGAAGATGTACTGTACTCTGTGTACTATGACCTTTTTGAGATTTTTTTTTTTTTTTTGAGACAGGGTCTTGCTTTGTAGTTCAGGCTGGCCCTGAGCTCACTATGTGGCCCAGGCAAGCCTCAAACTCAGCAATCCTCCTGCCTCTGCCTCCCGAGTGCTGGGATGACAGGCATGAGCCATCATGCCCAGCACTGTGGTATGTGGTATTGATTGCTGGTGGATGTGAGTCACCACGCCCAGCATTGTATGTGGTTACTGGGATCAAACTCAGGACCTTGCGCTTGTGAGGCACGCACCAGAACCACTGAGCTAAATCTCCAGCCCTGAGATTTTTTTCATATCTGTGTTCATTAAGGAGATTGGTTTATAGTTGTTTTTTTTTTTTTTGAGACAGGGTCTCACTTTGTAGTTCAAGCTGGCCCTGAGCTCACTATGTACCCCAGGCAAGCCTTGAACT
>PVIC010035617.1:0-18962 GCA_004025085.1 Thryonomys swinderianus
CTCGCTTTGTAGTTCAGGCTGGCCCTGAGCTCAGACAAGCCGCCGCGAACTCAGCAATCCTCCTGTCTCTGCCTCCCGAGTGCTGGGATTACAGGCGTGAGCCACCACACCCAGCATTATATGTGGTAACCGGGGATCGAACTCAGGTCCTTTCGCTTGCGAGGCAGGTGCCGGAACCACTGAGCTAACCCTCCGGCCCTTGGTAAAGCTTTTTAGAGATGGTAGCATAATGTGTAGGAAAAAGAAAGGATGCCAATATTTATTTTTAACTATATGCTGTACCTTTTAATAGCCATTAATTTTTATAATGACTATGAAATGGTCTTACACTCATTGTGCAAATTAGGGCACTGAAGCTTGGTTTGGTTGAGTCTCAGGTCACTTAGCTATTAAATGGCCAACAAGGAAACCTGAAATTATTTTGCTTTCAGTTTGGCCATTTGACCTCATGGTATGTTGTTTTCATACTTACTTAGGCAAATAAGCTTTACTTCTCCTTAATTATCTTGTGTTCACCTTTTACCATATAGATTCAATAGGAATGTTTTAAGATTTGAGTTCAAACTAAGATCTGGACTAGATGGGTAATGTATAGTAATACTCCATAATTCTGTGGCTGTTGATTCTCAGAAAGCTGCAGGATTGGCCTTTGTCCTAAACCATTTGTAGCTATGGACTTGCCAGATAACAGCCAGTGGGATGAAACCACTTGTGACTTGGCTATTTGTTCACATCCACAATGCTGGGCAGCTGTCCGTCGAATTGAAAGGGGCCGTCCTCAAATCCTGACCTCACCCAACAGGACTCCCTTGGATGTCAAAGGTGAATTATCTAGCTTCTGTCTTTCTCAGGAGATCTTAAACTGTTTCTGTATGGCTCCCTTTCTCTGGTCAACACATTACATATTTCCTTCTAATCTGCTTTCTCAGGTAAACTCCCAGAGCTCACTATTGTAAACACCTCAGATTCCTGCTTCCAGGCCAAAAGACTTGCTCATCAACAATCACCAGAATTTGGCTTCACTAAGGCTCATTCTTTATTGTGTCGAAGTTCAAAGCATGTCTCCAAATTTCAAGGCAGGTAAATTATCTTCCACTAATAGGTTGTTGTCTCAAAATTCTAGGTTATGGGGCCGGGGATTTAGCTTAGTGCTTCTGGCGCTTGCCTGGTAAATGCAAGGTCCTGCGTTTAGTCCCTGGTAACCACATACCACAATGCCAGGTGTGGTGGCTCATGCCTATAATCCCAGAATTTGGAGGGAGACAGAGGCAGGAGGATTACTATGAGTTTGAGGCTTGCCTGGGCTGTATAGTGAGCTCAGGGCCACTATGAATAGATGTAAGGAAACAAAATTTCCTGCTGTGTTCTAGGAGTTGTTAATTGGGGGCTGTTTTGGTTTGCTAGGACTGCTGGAGTAAACTGCCAGGTTGTGGGTGGTTTAAAACAACGAATTTCATTTTCCCTGCAGTTCTGGAGGCTGGAAGTATGAGATCAAATTGTCTAAAGGATTGTTTTGATTTGAGGCCTCTCCTTGGCTTGTAGATGCCTGTTTTCTTCTTGTGTCTTCACATAGTCTCCCCTTTGTGTACGCCTGTGTCCTAAACCTCATTTTATAAACATGCCAGTTATATTGGAGTAGGGCCCACTCATATGACCTCATTTTACCTTAATTATCTTTTTAAAGTTCCTTTCTCTAAATACTATCACAATTTTAGGAATTAATAGATTGTTGGGGGAAGGAGACACAAGTCAGCTCTCTTATCAGTTTCTGTAAGTCATCGGAAAATTGTCAATGCATGCTACCCTTACTATCTTTTATTTCCAGGTATGAAACTATTTGTAAGCTTCCAGAGGCAGAAACAGTAGCTTTTCTTTTTAATTTCCTAGGAAGTCTAGGCACTGATCTTGTTGATGCATGAAACTGATAGAAAACTAATTGTGAAAAGTGAAATTTGTAAAATATGAAGACCCCATTACCTGGAATTCAGTAGTGATCCTTGTAATGGTTTATTTTCTTCTGTTCCACGTAAGAAGTTCCTTTGGGGTTTTCTTAGCTAAAGATAGCACAGGAAAGAGAAAAATTACTTTAAGGATCTCTAGGATTTGAGTCCTGGGAAAATGACAGCGTCTTGCTGCCAGCATCCGGTGTACTACACATTCACATGCACACCCAACACATTTCCACCTGCCACGCCCTGCTCTGCGGTGCGCTAAGGGCCCCCCATCCAGTCAGCTTCCATGCCTTTCATGCCTTCCTTACAGTCTTTTCACTTTCTTACTTTGTGTGTGGCTTTTTGCAGTGTCTGCTTTTTTTTTTTTTTTTAGGCACGGTCTTGCTTTGTAGTTCAGGCTGGCCCTGAGCTCACTGTGTAGCCCAGGCAAGCCTCCAACTCAGCAATCCTCCTGTCTCTGCCTCCTGAGTGCTGGAATTACAGGTATGAGCCACCATGCCTGGCATTGTGGTATGTGGTATTGATTGCTGGTGGGCGTGAGTCACCACGCCCAGCATTGTATGTGGTTACCGGGATTGAACTCAGGACCATTGCGCTTGCGAGGCAGGCACCAGAACCATTGAGCTAAATCTCCGGCCCAGTGTCTGCCTTTTTAAAATTTATAGTGCTGGTGGTTGAAGCCAGGCCCTCTTGCATGCTAGGCAGGTGCCCTACCATGATGCTACTTCTCTGGCCTTCTGTAGTGACTTATGAACTGCTCTGGCTGCTCCTTCCCTTCTAAACAGTCTGACAAACGATCAACTCATGCTTTGATAAACACTGTTTTGTTCCTCTCCTTGCATAGAATGCCTCTTCCTTTACTGAGAAGAAATAGTTCTAGGTCTGGTCATTCTGGAGCTGCAGCCTCTGGACTACCTGACACTTCTCTAGTCATAGAATCTTCTCATCTCTGATGCCAGCTTTTCCTCTGAGCCAAACTGTTTTCTGGTTGTTCTTTTCTGTCTCTAACATTTGCTCAATCTTAAAGACTCTCTCACCTCTGCTCTGCTTCATTAGGTCCCTGGCATGGGCTGTGTGAGATCTGCCTTCTCATAGAGCTTATTTTGCATTTCTCCTTCCCTTGTTCAATAGGTTCCAGCTACACTATTCTTGCGTATTCCACATGTAGTTCTACTTCGTGAATAAGGATTGTGGATCTACTCTTTCCCCTTGATTAGAGTTTTTAACTCTACATCATTGACCTTTTGAGCCGTTCATTCCTTGCTGTGGGGACTGTTCAGTGCAGCACTGGATGTTGCACTGCATCATGGGAACACTGGCAGTATCTCACCTGCAATGGGGATAACCCCAAAATGGCTCCCGATAATTCCAGATGTCCCGTAGGGGCAAAATAAAAGTTACTTTTGCACAGAGTTCTTCCCAACCACCCTGTCTGAAATTTCTATACACCTTTGCCATCATCTGACTGCTTCTTTTGTCTTAATTCTTTTTTTGAAATGTTCTTTGATTTGCTTGGCTCACTTCATTGTTATGTCAGCTCTGAGAGCAGGAGCCATTTTTGGTTTTGGTCACTGCTCTGTGTCCTGGGTCATCAGCAGTAGTGTGTGGCACAAAATAGAAGCCTGCTAAATATTATTGAATGGGTGAATATGTTCTCATCTGTGTCAGGTTTGAGTTTTCTCATTTACTGCTGGCTACGGGTCCTCATTCTTCCAAACTATCCCACCCAGTACTCACTGTCCCTGGTGAGTTTATGGGGTGTTTTTATGCCCAGGTCATGTTTCTCAAGTAGATTTTTAAAGCCCTTCAAAGGTGAGAGTCGTGACATGACATCATTTGTTTAATTGCAACTTGTGACTCAGTGAGACCCTGTCTCAAAAAAAAAAAAAAAAAAGCTAGATGGCGATATAGCTCTGTGTGAAGGTCCTGGGTACCTGGGTACAGTGCCCAGTACCATAAAACCAAACAAACAGAAAACCCCAAGACACTAACAGAACAAAGAATTCAAACTCAAAACCCCAAATTCACAAACCTTTTTTAGTGGGAGTCATGATGCTAGGGATACAACAGTGTCCGGTTATCTTGTGTAAGATGCAGCCTTCACCCTTGAGGGGCTTTTCGCTGTGTTGTGGAGGCAAAGAACTCACCAAGCAGGGATATTTAGTGTGATGAGTGTCATGAGTGGATGGGCTCCCGGGGGTGAGAAACTCCAAAAATGTTCTAACCAGGAGACTGCACCCATGAGTGGCCTCACCCAGTTGAGCGGTCTAGTGAAATGAGGATTGTAGGTAGGAAGTGGCCTAGAAGATGGTTCTAAATTATAAGGATGGCATGTTCAAAGGCCTGGAGGTGAGAGGAAATCCTATAGGTGCAGGATCAGGAAAATAGTTCATTGTGTTTGGAACATAGAAAGGGAATGGAAGAGTGATCAGAGATGAGGATAAGGAGTGAAAAATATAGACACTTGGTATTTATTTTGTGGAAATTGGCATCTGCATTATGTAGGACTTCATTCAGGTTGAGACTCTCTTCAGGTTGAGAGTTGAGTATTTCATATGACTTGGTATTACTTATTCAAACTTTTTTTTTTTTGAGACATAGTCTTGCTTTGTAGTTCAGGCTGGCCCTGAGCTCACTATGTAGCCCAGGCTAGACTCAAACTCAGCAACAATCTTCTTTCCTCTGCTTCCTGAGTGCTGGGATTATAGGAATGAGCCACCATGCCTGGCATTGTGGTATGTAGTTACTAGGGAATGAATTTTGAACCTTATACTTGCAAGGCAGAGGCCAGAACCGCTAAGTTAAATCCCTGGCCCAGTCCAGGCCATTCTTGAACTTGATGTATAGCCAGACTGGCCTTGAACTTGGCAATTCTCCTACTTCAGCTTCCCAGAATGCACCATCATACTGGAGTTTTTTTTTTAATTGTGATAAATATACATAACAAAAGTTGACTGTTTAAACTATTTTGAAGTGTAGAACTCAGTGTTGTAAAGCCGTCACCTCTTCCTACTTCCAGAACTTTTTCTTTATTTCAAACAGAAATTGAATTTATTAAACAGTAGCTCTATATTACCTTTTTTATCTGGTAATCTCTATTTTCTGTCTTGCTGAATTTGTCTGTTCTAGATAACTCACAGAAGTGGACTCATACAAAATATAACCTTTTTCTCTGACATATCACTTGATACAATATTTTCAAGTTTTATTTAAATTATAGCATGTATAAGAATTTCATTACATTTTAAAGAGGTGAATAATATTGTATATGCATGTCACCATTTGTTTAGCATGTTTTGGACATTTTCAGCATTGATGGTTGGATTGATTGTATTGAGGCTTGAACACAGGCCCTACCCACTGAGCTCTGTCCTGTCCCTGGTTTAAATATTTAATTTTGAGACAGGGCCTTGGTGAGTTGCTGAATTGTCTAGGGTTGAGGTTGAACTTGTGATCCTCTTCCCTCAGGCTTTCATAGTGGTACCTGACTGCACCAGCTTTTATAGATGACATAATGTATCTTTAGCTCCAGACAGAGGCACAGGCTATAAAGGCAGTCTGGTGTGATAGTTGTTAAATGTTTGCAGCATGTGATGACTACTTAGCCCTCCATCCATTTGGTTGGTACCAGGCCCAAGGTTTTCTATGGATAGGTAAGAGTTTTTCTTATAGCACTTACTCTACCATGCCAGTGTCTTTTGTGTTTCTGTTTCATGTTTACAACTCTTGCTTTTTAGGCATAAGAAGGATTTACCTGACAAAAGTTTGACCAATTATACTAAGAGATTTCCCAAAGAAAGTCACAAAAAGGTACTTCCTCAACATTTTCTCTTTACTAGTGGGAATAAAATATTTTAATCTTTAATGTTATTCTTCAAGATCACTATAATCAGAGTAATAGTGATGATAGTAGTGGATGTGAGGATACATGCCTTTAATTCCAGCACTCTGGGATCCTGGAGGGTCACAAGTTTGGACAGTTGAGCAACTTAGTGAGACCTTATCTCAAAATATAAAAAGGGCTGGTGAATGTAGCTCAGTGGTATCATGCCTGCCTGGCAAATGGAAGGTCTTGAGTTTGATTCCTGCTATGGGGGAGGGAAAGAAGATGTAGCTTAGTGTGAAGGTCCTGGGTTCAATACCCACTACAGCATCACCCAAAATGTCAGTAACTATCTTGTATTGTGTCCTTACTATATGCTAGACTCTTTTTCTAATGGATTTGCATGCTATATTGTTTTCAGAAATCCTAAATTTAAGTGGGATTGACTGTGGAAGTTTGGTATAGAACATAGATATATTCTAAGTATACTTAGAATATGAGAATGTCAAACCTAAATGGGCCTAATATAGCTTGATAACTTTCAATCTTTTAAGACTATGTACATGAAAATGAATAGATTTTTTTTAACAAAAGTATCATAGACTAATAATCCTTACTAATCCTTAACCATAGGGAGATACTCTGAAATTTTCTCTTATTGTTTCATTCTATTTCATTTTTTAACAATATGGGCTTGATTCACAAAATTTGATTTTATGACCTATGCATAAATGTTTGAAAACATTATTATGATCTGTTTTTTTTTTTTTTTTGAGACAGGGTCTCACTTTGCAGTTCAGGCTGGCCCTGAGCTCACTATGTAGCCTGGGTAAGCCTGGAACTCAGCAATCCTCCTGCCTCTGCCTCCAGAGTTCTGGGATTACATGGGTGAGCCACGACACCCAGCACTGTGCTGTGTGATACTGTTGACTGGTGGGTGTTAGTCACCATGCCTGGTATTGTATGAGGTTACTGGGATTGAACTCAGGACCTTGTGCATGCTGGGCTGGCACTGGAACCACTGAGCTAAATCTCTGGCCTAGTTTTTTCATTTTTTATATCTTATTAGGCATGTGGACTAGATAGATGATTTATAAGGTTCCTTTAAACCCTACTATTGTAGGAACCTACCTAAATGTGAGAAGCATCAGCAGTTTAATTTTTATATAAATGCCTATTATTTAAGTGGACAGTAAACAAAAATAGGAAATTTGATCCTGTTTCTATCCACTTTCTCTCTGTCTGATTCCCAAAATGCTGACTGGATTATCTGTAGGGGACATAAATCTTTGAAGTAGAGCCAGCAGAACGAGCAGCAATCCCCTAGGAAAGCCTTGAGGCACTCTTCCATGGGACAGGATGGGGTTGGAGACTGATACATTTTGCTCTGATGTCATAGGGAAGCAGGAGAGATTATTTATAGTTGCTCATTCTTGCATGGTACCTGCAATAGCTGATGAAATAGTCTGGGTCTTTATTTTATTTGTTTATTTATTTATTTATTTTGAGTCAGGGTCTCGCTTTATAGTTCAGGCTGGCCCTCAGTTCACTATGTAGCCCAGGCAAGCCTTGAACTCAGCAATCCTCCTGTCTCTGCCTCCCGAGTGCTGGGATTACAGGTGTGAGCCGCCTGGCTCTGGGTCTTTATTTTTTGGTGGGGGAAGAATATTATGACAATGATTTTGGGATGAGAGTTGTCTTTTTATTATGTTTCTGGGCCACCATTTTTTTTTGGTTAGCATGATAATTGAGCCCTTCGTCTGGAACTGGTACTGGTAGCAGCCTGGCGTGTAAACCATATGTGGGCTTTGTATTTTTCTTTTAGCTTTCAGTATTGAATTTGAATGAGACACAACTTCCTTTTTCTGAAGATGTTAGAAATATGGTTGTAATCTGGATCCCAGAAGAATCAGAAAAGAATGTGTGGTGAGTGTCATGTCTAGCATTTGGGACGTTTATCTGTATATTCTGTAAAGCCATACAGGACTTTTTGTGATCTCCTTTTCAGCTGCCTCACTGCAAGGAACAGAAAGACAAACAGAGAAAGTGCTCCTGGTCTCTTGCTTCTCTCTCTTTCTACACTAGAATTCTTATTTATTTTTTGTCTTCGTTCTTAGAGGCAGGACCTTACTATATAGATCTGGCTAGACTTGAGTGTCAGCATGCTTTCTTTTTTGTTTTTTCATCTTGCCATATCGTCTACATTGGCTTTGAACTCTCTATGTACTCTAGGTTGGCTGCAAACTTTTAATCCTCCTGCCTCAGCCTCCTGAGTGCTGGATCTATGTGCATATTTCATGATGCTTGAGTTTGGAATTTTATTTTGTTTATATTTTACTTTTTGAGACAGGTTCTTGCTTTGTAGTTCAGGCTAGTCCTGAGCTCACTATGTAGCTAAGGCATGTCTCAAACTCACAGTAATCCTCCTGCCTCTGCCTCCTAAGTGCTGGGAATACAGGCATGAGCCACCATGTCTGGCATTGTGGTATGTGGTACTGATTGCTGGTGGGTGGTTACTGGGATTGAACTCAGGACCTTGCACTTGCAGGGCGGGTGCCAGAATCACTGAGCTAAATCCCTGGCCCCTGGAATTTTATTTTAATAGATTTTAGGATTTGTATTTTAGGACTTCTCTATATCAAATTCCCGTAAAAGGCAGTAAATAACATGTAAAATAGGGCCCAATTTCTTCATAAAGTTTTAAGAATTACACTCTCTCTATTAGTCTTCTTTATTAGTCCTCAGTAACAAGTGACAGAACTCCCTGTGAAGCGTATGAACCTCTGATTGCTGCAGCCTATGAGAGTGGTGTGCAATGAATAGCATAAAGGACTAGTGTATCATGCAGGGCACAACACAACAAAGATCATTTAATGGAGGCCTGGAGGCTTACTAGTGTAGACAACCGTGGAGGAGTTTGATCTCTCTTTTGTGATCACTGAGGCTTTCAGATTTCTTGTTAAATGATTTAATTTGTTTTAATTCACAATCTTGTTGATGTAACCTCCTGTCTTTCTTTTTCAACAAATGAGCCTGTGAATGTGTTTTTGTGTGCATACATATGGTGTCAACAAGAAAACCCAGATGACTTTACTTCCTTTCATGTAAAAGAAGCCCCAGAGTAGGTGGGCCAGGACTAATATATTGGCTCTGTGAGATAATCAGACACCCAAACTCTTTCCAGCTTTCTGGGCCATTTCCTGAGCCGAAGGTTCTATTCTCTAAGGTATTAATTGGTACTTTTAAGGTCTAGGTTGGCTGCCAGAGCTCCAACTTTCATATCCGCTTCCCAAGTGAGAAGGAGGAGAAGAGAGTGCAACAAAAAGTACTTCTTGAAAGCCTCCTCTGTGCTAAGTGGTGAGGATTTGGGGAGAGCCTAGTGGATTTGGTCCCTGACCTTTAAGACTCATATGGCAAAGTCAGCCAGGACAAACATAACCGCACCTCAGTATATAAACATTAATTTATATTCACACTGTGACAGTGAAGTTCTAGATGCCCCAGGCGAGAGGGTGAGGGGTATTTTAGCAGCAGGTACCTGGGTGGTCCATACGGCTGGGCTCCCAGGCCGCCATCTTTGCACACTAATTAAAGAGACAGGAGTCTTCAGAGTCATTATTCACATATATCTGTGGCATTTTTATTTATGATGTCTGGGAATAAGTTGTGGTTATTCTTATTTCAAGCTTATCTGAGAAGACATCTCCTCCCACCAGTCAATATGGGAAAAAGAAAAAGAAATTAGCAGAAGTAAGTTCAATGTTTTATTGAATGTTTGTTTTATTCAATGGTAGGGTGTATTTTTGCTTTCCTTTTAGGTCTTCCTCATTCCCAACCCCTTCCTTTCTCTAAGTGAAAACCCTTCCATAGGAATAATTATACACCTCTTCAGACTCCTCTTCCTTATCTGTACCAAGTAGAGAGGAGAAGCACACCTTGAAGGGATGACAGGAGAAACCACTGAGTACCCAGGGGGACTTTTTGATTAGTTAAAAACTAATCACCAGGCAGGCATTGTGGTGTATGCTTATTATCCCAGCTATTCAGGAGGCAGTGGAAGGAGGATTGCAAGTTCAAGACCATCCTGGGTAACTTGGTGAGACTTTGTCTCAAAATAAAATAAAAAGGGCTAGGAATGTAGTTCAGCATTAGAGCACATGCCTAGGATGTACATATATACATACACACAAAGAAAAGGAGGAATAAGAGCAGGAGAAAGAAGGGGTAGAGACAAAAGGAGAAAAAGGAAATGAGGGGAAAAAAGAAAGAGAAGAGGAGGAAGAGGAAGAAGAGGAGGAAGAGGAAGACGAAAGAAGGCCAGGGATTTAGCTCAATGATCTGGCATCTGCCCTGCAAGTGCAAGGTCCTGAGTTTGATTCCTGGTATCACATACCACAATGCTGGGTATGGTGGCTCATGCCTGTAATCCCAGCACTCAAGAGGCAGAAGTAGAGGCAGGAAGATTGCTGAGTTCCAGGCTTGCCTGGGCTACGTAGTGAGCTCAAGGCCAGCCTGAACTACAAAGCAAGACCGTCTCAAAAAACTAAAAAAAAAAAACTTAAAAAAATCACGAAATCATTTCATTCACTGAGAAATCCCCACTGGGTCTGTGCTCAGCACAAGGAATGAATAATGAATGAACTCTCTGGGAAAACACGCGAAACTGCAGTCAATGCCTGTATGATGGAAATACAATAGGGCTGGGCGCCTGCGGGAAGTAGTTATGGGGAACGGGGGGGGGGTGGGAATGATGGAGCGGCTCTGGAAACTAGGAACTGCACAGTTTGGGAGAGTTTGTTGCATTTTTTTCTCTTCCAGAAAACAGAGTCATCCCTGGGTCCCCCTGAAAGACAGTCCACGGAGACAGGGTCAAAAACCCCAGGTGTGGTTGTGTTTCCCTCCTCCACACTTGTACATGCATCTGAGCAGTTAAATTCAGAAGTGTCTGTCAGGGCCCGAGACCACGTGATACCTCAGGGTCTGCTGAAGGAGTGAGTATCATGGATGCCCAGGGGAGAACCAGGCCCTGCTTGTCCCTGAAGGGAGTAGGGCAAGCTATGTGCTCCTTCTGAGTAGAGCAGAGCTACTCCTTTGCTGAATTCTTAGACTTATCAGCAGGCAGGGATGACAGTAATTCCCACAGCCATTTACCCAATACTTACCATCTGGCCGGCCCTCGGCTAAGTACATCACATGAACTCTCATTTAAACTCCTGCTGGCGGGTAGGCACTATCCTTTTTATAGATGAATTATGGATAAGTGGGAGACAGAATGGTATATGTGATTTGGAGTGCGACAGCCTTTGAATTTTGTTTTGAAACTTAACTAGCTTTGTGAATATTGCTAATTATTTAGCCTCTTGAAGCTTCATTTCCCTCATTTGGAAATTGAGGATAATAATAACTTTTCCCTAGGGTGTTGGAAGGATTCAGTGGTATAAAGCCTAACAGAATAAACACTTAGTAAGTGTAGTTGCAGTTATCATAACTGCATCTGAAAGGTGTCCCCAGTGAGTACCTCTCAGCCAAGGCCATTCTAGGCCCAAAGCAGAAATGTCTTCAGATTTGGGGTTCTTTTCATCTCTTTCTCCTGTCAGAAATAGCTGTTTCTGTCCCCTTCAGGCTTTTTTCACGTGAGAAAAACGTGCCTTGTCCAGAGATGAAAATACAATTGAACAGGATGAAAAAGAGTCTTCCCCTGGAAAAGAGCCAACCTGACAGTGTGATTTCTTCTAAGATGTTCCTAACTATACACCGTCTCACCCTACAAGTAAGAGCCAGGGTGCTTTGGACAAAGGGGCCTATGAAAATCCAGCCCTTCTCTTCTCAAGGCTGGGAGAGTTGGCTTTTTCTCTGCCCTGCCGCTCTGGCCCCGACCCCGCAGCATCTGGGCTGTGTGTTGGTGAAACCAGTGTGAGGGGAAGGGACTGAATAGAGCAGTGACTTCACTGCTGCTGCTTCTTCCTTTCCTTCTTTCTTTCTTCTTTTTTTTTCCTGTACTTGGAAATGAATTCAGGACTTTGTGCTTGCGAGACAGGCCCAGTGCCGCTGAGCTAGATCCCCAGCCTTGGCTACATTTCTTTTGTACTTTGCTTCCCACACCTTTTCCTTCTTTCACATCACTGCAAAGTACTGGCTTCCCAATGTGCTTGAATAAATGCATCTGGGGAAAGGGAAGGACTCACAGAAGAGCTTCTTTCTCTTCCTCTTTTCTCCTTGTCCTCTTTCTCTTATCCTTTTCCTTCTTCTCCTCTTCTTCCTCCTCCTTTTCTCTTTCCTTTCTACCCTCCCCTCTTTTTCTTTCCCACCAGAGACCAGTGTTGCGATATCCAGAACACCTGAAGAAATTCCATCATAGTCTGAAGAAAGAAGGTAGCTTTGCTGCTGCTGCTGGATTTCCAGCCACCCATGTTTCTCTTACTTTAACTTGGTCGCAGTTCACTGTTTGTGGCCACAGTCATATGGGGTCACCTGTAGAACACAAGAAACTCGCATTTCAGGAAACAGCCATCCAGTTTGATCCTGACCCTTGAGGGAGAGTCACTGTAGCTGGGCAGGTCTCAGCAGTGGGCAGGGAGGCAATCTGGCCTTCTGGTCAACAGGTCACAGGAGGCAGCAGCAGTGGCAGCAGCCACAGGAGAGGAAGGAGAAAACTGCTACTGAGGAGCAGGTAGATTCCTGTGAGGGAGCCCTGGGACTCTGCTGGGCCGGAAGAAGTGGGTGCAGCCTGAAGGGAAGGAATGGCTCAGAGGTGGGCTTCTCTTTGGTCTCTGTCTCTTAGTAGAAGTTAAATATCTTCTTTTCCTCTGCTTTTGCAAAAATGTCCTTCATTTCCAAAAGTTCCAACTCACTACTTCCTCTTCTGGATGTCAGGAGGCTGAAAAGGAAGCCAAGACTGATCTCAGGGCCCAGAACACTCTGGATAAAGACTCAGCTGCGCTCTGTGGTGAGGACAGTACTGCACGTGCTTGCTTGAGTCATAGAATCCTAGGACATAGGTGGCAGCAGGACAAGTGAAATATGCCTTTTACATTTTGAGACCTGGCTTTGTCAGATACTCAGAATTAATTAAGATGTAGATTACGTTGAACTGAGCTACATCCTGGGGGTTCTGCCATTCACACAGCAGCAGAAGAATCCAGGCTGAGGCCCAGGGTAGGAGGTGACTTTATGCAAGGTTTACTCCATCAGGGTGATCCCTACCATTCTTCTGCCCCCATTCTGGTTCCTTTTCTTCACGCCTCCAGTAGGAACTGTTTTGCATGCATTGCTGGGGTCACTTTGGATCCAAGTTCTTAGAGTAGTGGCCTGTCCTCACTAGTAAGAAAGGCTATACTGTAAAGGTAATTTTTTGTTTTTTGAGACAGGGTCTTGCTTTGTAGTTCAGGCTAGCCCTGAGCTCACTCTGTAGCCCAGGCAAGCCTCAAACTCAGCAATCCTGCTGCCTCTGCCTCCTGAGTGTTGGGATTACAGGCATGAGCCACCACGCCTGGCACTGTGGTATGTGGTACTGATTGCTGGTGGGCGTGAATCACTAGCCTGGTACTGTATGTGGTTACTGGGGATCGAACTTAGGACCTTGCGCTTGCTAGGCAGGCACCAGAACCACTGAGCTAAATTTCCAGCCCTGTAAAAGTGATTTTTAAAAAACTGGAACTTGAGTATGTGGGATATTTTCCAGTCTAAAGAGGAATTCCATAAGGCGATGTCCTAGTAGCATGGCTGCTTGGAAGACACTGAGCATTTCAGTGTGGCTGTTGCTGTTTAAAGGAAGGTCATAGATCAGGCCAAAGAGGTGGATAGGGGCTCGGGGTGCTGTGAAGGCCATTGGGTTGGGTTGAGATTCTGGATTGGTATATTCCATTTTGGCTGCACAGAGGCAGCCTGAGAAGTTTTAAAAACACATAGTGGCTAGGTTGCATCCTAGACCTGTTAGGTCAGAATTCCTGGTGTTTGAAACCAGGTCACACTTTTGTTTGTTTGTTTGTCTTTTAAGACAGGATCTTGCTATGTAGTTTAGGCTGACCTTAAACTCACTGTGTAGCCCAGCTGGCCTTGTACTCGTGGTGACCTTCCTGAATATTGGGATGACAGGTGTGTGCTACCATGCCTAGTCACATACATCTTTTAAAACTCTCCCGTGCTTCCAGAATGCAGCTGAGGTAAGAACCTTAGCTGGTAGGCAGCCAACAGAGTTGTTATCTTGTAGCATACTACGTCTGGTGGCCGTTTGGAAGATATTTATTTAGAAAAGGGGAGACTCAAAAAAGAAAGGAGTACTGCATCTGGGGATTCATTGGAGAAGCAACTGATGCAAAAGAAGTAGAAAATTAGAACTTTTTTACTTTCACATTTTTAGAACCAGTATAGGTATGTTAGGAATGCCACAAGAAGGTGAGTCACATTCTAGTAAGAGTATGATGAACTGAAAGGTAGAATTCTGAGTGCTGGGGGTTTAGGTCAAGTGGTACTGTGCCAACCTTGGACGCACAAGGGCCCAAGTTTGATCCCTGGTACAAAAAAAAAAAAACATATGAAAGGTAGAATTCTGGTTCCTTTTTTCTGCTGTTATGTGTAGTTACTTCTTATGTGGAGGAATCCTGGCTCTTCTAGTACACATTTAATTTTGTATTTAATTTTATAATATACAGTTAAGCCCCAGGTGACAGAATCTCACAACTCAGAAGGCCTTACACAGTGTATCCACGTATTGGAAGATCACCTGGTATCTCATAAATAGTCCACTTCTTATGTGTCAGTTAAGAAAACAAAGAACCACTACTTCTGAGATAGGATGTGCCAAAAGAAGAGGACTGACTTGTTTCTGTTATCTTTAGGTCACAGCACTCTTCCTGGTCAGAAAAGTGACCCAAAGCAGCCACAGCAGCAGGTGAAGATAGAAGGAACCATCTTGAAACAAGTGAGTGGCAGGCTTCTGCCCAGGCCTGGTCTTGCTGTGTGATGAAGCACCCCAAAGCTCAAGTCATACCGATTCGTTATTTCTAATGACTCTGGCTTAGTGGGTCAGTCATCTTGATCTTGCCTGAGGTCACTGTGCAGCTGGGGAGGGCTACTGACGACTTTACCTGGGTTCTCTCCCATAAGGCCTCTCGCTGTGGTTTGTTTTGGTCTTTGATAGTGGATACTCAAATGACTAAAACAGGGTCACCCTTCTTGGTCAAAGAAACCACAAGTGTAGCTCCAACTCTTGGGGTGGAGAAAGATCAAATCTCTTGATGGGAGGAAAGATCAAATCTCTTGATGCATGAGTGAGTATCAAGGTAGGGAAGGAGTTTTTGGCAGCCATTTGCAGAGGTGGTCTGCCCTTAGTTGACTACTGAGAGTGGAGAAAAATGAATTTTGGCTTCATCTGAACAGTCTGGAGGGAAGAAGCTAGCCATATGCCGGAACCACTGGGCTACATCTCCAGCCCTTGATTCTATTTTTTTTTTTTTTTTTGAGACAGGGTCTCACTTTGTAGTTCAGGCTGGCCCTGAGCTCACTATGTAGCCCAGGCAAGCCTGGAACTCAGCAATCCTCCTGCCTCTGCCTCCTGAGTGCTAGGATGGCAGGCATGAGCCACCACGCCTGGCACTGTGGTATGTGGTATTGATTGCTGGTGGGTGTGAGTCACCACGCCCAGCATTCTATGTGGTTACCGGGGATGGAACCCAGGACCTTGTGCTTGCAAGGCAGGCGCTGGAACCATTGAGCTAAATCTCTGGCCCGGTTGATTCATTTTTTTCTTATGTTTACCCCAATACATTTTAGGTTTCCACAGAGAGATCAAGAAAGGACCACTCTGACAAGTCCCTGGATTTCTCTCCTGATACAAGAAGTGAGTTATCCAGGTGGAGGTCCCGTGGAACTGAACCTGTGTCAACCAGGGTGGCTTCCTTCTGGTGGCACAGTCCTCATCCCTCAGAGAGGTCTAAAGAAAGCCCGGCCTTTCCTTTCCTGTACTCCACCCATCACAGTTATTTGGAAGAAGCCAACAGGTGAAATTAAGGTTTGGGTTTTCTTTTAGGTTCTAAAATGTCTGAGACAGAAGTCCCTTGCGAGGACATCAGTGCTTCAGTGAAGACGATACTGGAAGTTCCAATTGCCAGCCAAGAGAACATCCCCGGACACCTTTCAGAAAGTATGTCTAAAACAAGCTGGAAGCCTGAGCTAAAACTTCTGAGGATTCTTCAGGCCACTGTTGTTGAAGAGGAGGAGAGCCAACCCAGTAAGCCAAAGAGCGAGGATTCTTTGGATACATAGACTGAGGATGTCACCCAGGCATCCTTCACCAGATGCTTGGTGTCTGAGGACAATGACCTTTGGCATAATGCAGAAACGAGAAGGCACTTCCACTTCCCCAAGTCTCCACTAGAACCTGCACTTAGAGATTCTGCTTTTCATTCACTTTTTCCTAGCTTCCCAAATAAGTGAGGGAGAAAAAGCTCCAGTCTTTCTCAGTTTAAGTGACTTTTCTTTCATTTGGGTAGGAATAATTTTAATGATTAAACACAACCACTGCTCAATCAAAAGATGCTTTTTTTTTGGGGAAAAGGGAGAGTTGTTTCTTAGGATCTGTTTTTGGGGTCACAGGTTTTCAGTTGTAGGAAGCTGAATTGGCATATGAAAGCCTCCTTAGTATTTCCAGATTTTCCTGTTATTTGCTCTTTTTAGAGTCCTTGGGTGAGAAGAGAAAGAAAGGCCATGGAGTCAGGCTAGTTGTTATGCTAGATGTCACTGTGGAACTTCAAGGAGCCTGTAAATTCTGAATGAACCTGGGTTTCTAGGTCATGAAGGTATATGGGTCAAGAAGCAGGGGTAGAACATGCTTTCTCTAACAATATGTTACCTTGATTTTTAATTTTTATAATGTTCTGATGTGGGTAGTAGACCTGGTTTTGTACTCTTATTCAGGATCCTGCAAAAGTTAGAGTGAACCTGTACACACCCAGTGTCTGAGAACTTTTAAGAGCTAGAGAGAACAGTTTGAAACCGTGCCAAGAGAACTATAAAACATCACTGAATTGGCTGTTGATTAAATTATGAGTCTGTCCTTGGCCTATGTAACTTGCTGCATGAACCTTCAGCTGACACGCTGAAACAGAACTTCCGGTGCCCCTGGTCACAGTTGAGACCTCAGTGGTTGGTGACACTGTGGTGCCTCTGATAGCAAGATAACACTGCAGCAAGATAACTCTGTGGCTATTTGTGACAGTTCGTTCAGAATGAATGTTACCTTTAGGAAGCAGACAGGTTACCGTTAATCATGACTTTCTTTCTTTCTTTATCTCTCTCCCTCTCTCTCTCTCTTTCCTTTTCTTTCTTTCTTTTTGTGGTACTAGGAGTTGAACTTAGGACCTTATACTTGCCAGGCAGATTCAGTGCCACTAAGCTATATCCCCAGCCCCAATTTTGGACTTTATTTATTTATATATTGGGTTTCTCACATAAGAGAAACCATGCAATATTTAGGCTTGTGTGTCTGATTTACTTCACTTAGCACTATGGTCTCAAGGGGTACCCATTT
Organism: Thryonomys swinderianus; assembly: GCA_004025085.1. Lineage (NCBI taxonomy): Eukaryota > Metazoa > Chordata > Mammalia > Rodentia > Thryonomyidae > Thryonomys > Thryonomys swinderianus. The sequence goes on from PVIC010035617.1 coordinate 17,303, forward strand.
TCTTACAGATGACTCAAGTTTATCCTGTATGGCAGAGAATTGTAAATACATTTTCTTATTCATTCATCTATTGATATTCATATAAGCTTTTTCCAAAGTGTGCCTGTTATGAATTGTGCTGCTATAAACATAGGTATGCATGTATCAGTGCAATATCATGTTGTTAACTCTTTTGGGAAGATACCTAGAAGGGGAATAACTGAGTCAAGTGGAATTTTTATCCTTAGATTTTTGAGGAATCTTCATATTTGTTTTCATAGTGGTTGTAGCAGTTTACATTCCTACCCACAGTGAAGGATTCCTTTATCTCTAGAGCCTCTGCCTCTCCAGCATTTATTATTGTTTGATTTCCTTTTCTTTTGAGATAGAATCCTGTGTAGTTTAGGCTGACCTTGAACCCACTGTGTAGCCCAAACTGGCTTTAAACTCAATGGAGTCCTCCTGCTTTAGTGTTCTTAATGCTGGGATCACAGATGTGCATCACCACACCTGGCCTGGTTTTTTGTTGTTGTTTGTTTTGGTATCAGGAATTGAACTCAGGGCATGTACCTGCAGGCAGGCACTGTGCCCTTGAGCTGCATCCCCAGGCTGGGGTCTCTTTTTCTTGGTACACGCTACCAACCTGTATCTTCTGATTAGGGAATGGAGACCATTCACCTTTGAGAGTTATTACTAAAAGGCAATAAATGACTTAATCCTCTTGTTGAATTATTTTCCTGATGCCAATGTCTTTATTTATTATCCTTTTGCTTAGCTGCCCATCCCACCAAATATGTTCTTTTATTTTTTGACTCATTGGCATTGTTGGTTTCATTATCTCTTTCTGGGCTATCAGTGAAAAATTTTTAAATGCTGATGTGGAGGATATCATTCTTTTTTTTTTTGGGGTCTTGCTTTGTAGTTCAGGCTGGCTCTGAGCTAACTTAGGTAGCCTAGGCAAGCCTCAAACTCAGCAATCCTCCTGTCTCTGCCTCCTGAGTGCTGGGATTACAGGCATGAGCCACCACGCCCGGCATTGTGGTATGTGGTATTGATTGTTGGTGGGCGTGAGTCTTCATGCCCAGCATTGTATGTGGTTACCGGGGATCGAACTCAGGGCCTTGCGCTTGCGAGGCAGGCGCCGGAACCACTGAGCTAACCCTCCGGCCCTGATGGAAACCTTTTCGTGGATTTTAAGTCTTTGCCAAACTGGTCATTCATCTTTTGTACCATTTTGTTTGGCTCAAGTAGCTTTTTATTAGTGCCTTCTGAAAAACCCTATGTCAAGTTTGGTTATTACACCCATCATCTATTTATTTATATCATCTGTGAACCTGCTGAATACTTCTTTAATCTGTTTTCTTACCTTCTCTGTTATCCTCTCAAGTAATTTGGGTGTATGGCTTATGCTGTTCTCCCCCTGCATGCTCTCTGGATTGACTTCTGGGAGTTAATAGTTTTGGAAGGCATTTGATTGCTGTGTCTTCCCATGTTTCTGTTGTATTTTGTTTGTTTATTTTGTTTTGTGCTTAGGGTACTTACAGTGTTATGACTTTGTTGCTAATATAGAGATCTATTCTTAGTACTTTTCAGTGATGTCTTTTGGTCATGGCTAACTATAATTCTGTGCCTCAGCTCAAAGATCTGACCACCTCTGTTAATTTGGGGGCAGGGAATACAG
>PVIC010035618.1:0-10978 GCA_004025085.1 Thryonomys swinderianus
ATCCTCTTTTATTTTCTTTCGGAATCATATTTATTCCTTCCCCTCATTATGTTCCCACACCAAATTCTCTTTGGATATATCCTATTTTACAAAAACTATCATACATTCTAAAACTCATTTATATCTACAGGTGCTCATATCTAAGTACATGACACATCTTGATTCACATTTTTCCCATCCCCCTGCCCTCCCTACAATTTCCTGAACTCTGTACACATTAGTTTTGTTTCCTTCTTTTAACCATCAAATTTTTATCTTTCCCATCTTTACTAGTACCTATCCACCCTTTTCCCTTTGACCATTCTCTTCCTATTTCACAAGGCCTATTACACATTTTAGAACTCATTTACACCTTCAATTTCTCATACCAGACAAATGATATGGTATTTACACATCTGTGTCCTATCTATTTCACTTCTGAATATGTCTGCAAGGTACATCTACTTGAGTATAAATGATTCAGATCTATCATTCTTTACGGCAGAGTAATACTCCATTTGGGGGGAGTCTTCTTCATCCAATCTCCTGTTGATGGCATTTGGACTGTTTCCAAGATTCACCTATCACAAACTGAGCTGCTATAAATGTGGGTGCACATATGTCGCTGTGGTATGAATCTTTAATTCTTTCATGTATATACCTAGTAGGGAAACAAAAGAGCCAAATGGGCCCTCTAATTCTAGTTTTTTTCTATATTTCCACCAACAGTGAAGAAAGATCCTTTCTCCCCATAGCCACACAAGCATTTGTTGTTGGTTGATTTCATGGATGGTACCTGTTCTTGGTGGAGAGGAAAACTCAGGTTGTTTTCATCTGCATCTCTCAAATGACCATCAATGTCAAACATTTCTTCATATGTTCCTTAGCTGCCTTTCCTTCTTCATCTGAAAAATGTCTGTTCATTTCAGATATCCATTTTTGAACTGAGTCTTTAAATTTGTGGGGTTGATATTTTTGAGTTCTTTATATACTCTAGATACTAGCCCTTTGTTAAGAAACAGCTGGTAAAATTTTTTTTTCCATACTGTCAGTTGTCTTTTCACTCTGCTGGTGGTTCTTCTTGCTGTCAAGAAGCTTTTTAATAACATCATATCCCAGTTGTGATTCTTTCTGCTAGCTTCCATGAGGCAGAGGTTTTATACATAAAGTCTTTCCCTATGCCAATGTCTCCAACAATTCTTAATGCTTCTGTTTTAATATTTAGGTCTCTAATCCACTTTTATTTTAGTTTAGTACATGTTGAAAGAGATAGATATAGCTTTAGTCTTTGGCACATTGACACCCAGTTTTTCCAGCACCATTTAAAGAAGCTATCTTTCCTCCATTGAAGATACTTGGCTCCTTTCTCAATGATGAGGTGGCTTCATATATCTGAGCTTGCTTCTGGATCTTCTAATCTGTTCCAATGATCCTCAAGGTCTGTTTCTTTGCCAGTACCATATTGGTTTTATCACAGTGGCTTTGTAGTATAGTTTCAAGTTGGGAATTGTAATACCCTTTCGCATGTACTTGTTGCCTAGAATGCTTTTCCTATTCTCGTCTCTTCTGATTCCAGATGAATTTTTGGATTATTTTCTCTAGCTCTATGAAAAATGCTGTAGGGATTTTGATCAGGATTGCACTGAATCTATAAAGTAGTTTTAGCAGTATGGCCATTTTGACCATATTAGTTTTTCTACCCAGGAGCAAGGGATATCTTTCCAGTTTTTGGTATCCAAGACAGGGTCTTACTAAATCATTAAGTTTCCCAGGCTGGGTTTGAATTTGAGATCCTGTGGTTCAGCCTCCCAGAGTGCTGGGATTGTAGGAGTGTGCAACCACACCTGAGTAGATTTGGTTTAACCTTTTTTGTATCATTGATTCCTTTGGATGTCTTCTGAAGGCTGTAAACACTATCATTGAATAACTTTTGAAATTTATAATATATATTTTGTAAAATTATGAAAAATGAAGAAAATTACATCAAAATAAGGTCATCACGACAATTTTAAAGTTATTAAAATTCTTGTTTCTTTATTCATACAGAAAACAACAGTATTGAAGCAGTAAGCCTAATATTGCCAAAATTTTGAAGCAGTGAGGATTTTAATCTGCATTTACAAATTAATGTGGCAGGAGAATATCTGTGACTCTGAAAAGTGGCAAAATCTCAGGTAATATTACTACTGTTGCAGGAACTGCCTACATTCATAATTAAGTGAATTGTTAAATTTCATCTTAAGGCTAGTAAAATAATTTCTCATCAAATACTCAGACCCACTGACCTCTATTCAGATACTTTTTAGTGATCTGTAGCCCTCAAGTAAATAATTTCTGATATCAATCTTCATCAATAAATATACAGTCACCAAAGGTCAAACAGATGAGAAGGTCAAAAAATATTTTAAAAAGGGCCAAACTCCATAAAAGAATTATTCAGTGAGGAAAGAAAATACAGAAGTTAAAATTAGTTGTAGAATTAGTAACTGCACATAGTTTCAGAAGGAAAATATGTCATCTAAAAAACCAGCCAAAACAGAATGCTGTAAAAAGGTAACTTTTGTTGGCAATACTCGTGATTATTATAATATGAGATGAACTGCAGAATGAATGAAACTCAGAATTAAATTAGTAAACTGAAAGATCCTATTAATGCAAAAGACAGACAGGGAAAAAGTTATTTAAGAAAAAATAAGATACCTAGAATAAATCTAAAAATTCTGCCAGCCATCTTGAATAGATATTCAAGAAAGAGTATGTAAAATATAATAATAATGAAACCAGTTTCTTAAAAAAATTTTCCCCAGATAAAGTTTCTGCATACTGACAGAATCCTTTCCCAGCAGTGCAGGAATAACATTTAAGCATATTCTGTTTAAGTATATTAATCCTACTAATAAAGAGAAATCTCCAATTAATTATGTAAGAGATGATAGGTATTACCAAGTAGAAAGAAATGTTAAAACAGCATCAGACTTTTCATTCACAACATAGAATTACAGAAAACAATGGAGCAATTCTTTAAAATGAGGGACAAATAGAATTTACATAAGAATTTACATTTTAAAACAGTAATAATATTCAAGACCTCAAAATTTAACACCCATATCCTTCCTGAAAAGTACAAAATGATGTATTCTAACAAAACAAAAAAGTGAATTCTAGACAGGGATAATAAGAAAAAAAGTACAAAGAAAAGATAAACCCTATAGTTCAGTTCAAATAGCAATTATCGATTGACCTTTAAATTAGTGCAATTCCTAAGAAACCATTCCTAACTGTGACAGCTTTTTGTTGCTGTGACAAAATATGTGGGGAAAAAAAAAACCAACTTAAAGGGGAAAAGCCTTCTTTTTTGTATTATTCAGTAAACTTTATTGGCACATTATATACACAGCTCGCAATCACACAAAATATTGGGGAATTTGTACCAATATGTGACACACGTCAATTCTCATTTTTACCCACATCTCTGCCCACCCACCCCCTTCACACACCCTATATAGATACTCTTTTATTTTTTTCCAAATCATATTTATTCCTTACCCTCATTACGTTCCCACACCAAATTCCTTTTGGATAGTTCCCATTCTACAAAAACTATCATACATTCTAGAGTTCCTTTACCTCTATGGGTACTTATATCAAAGAAAAGATCCAGTATTTGCATATCTGTGTTCTATTTATTTTACTTATTAGTGTGTCCTCCAGGTGTCTCCATTTGGGAAAAGCCTTTTTTTTGTCTCACGATTTGGAGGGATTTAACTCAGGATTGCCACTTTTTCTGGGCAAAGGGTTGAGGCAGACATCATAGAGGGCAGCACAGCAATTCAGTGCACAACAGCCAGGAAGCAGAGAGAAAAGAGCCAGAAAACAAAAGGATGGCAAAAAGATGTAGTCCCCAAAGCCATGCCTTATGTTTAACTCAGTCTTACCTCCTTAATTTCCATGATCTCATCAAATTATGAATCCACTGGTACATTAATTCATTGATGAAGCTGAAGGCTCATGATTCATCATCCTCCAAAAGCTCCATCTTGGGATAACCCACAATGAGGACCAAGCCTGCAATACATGAACCTTTCAGGACATTGCAAATCCAAATCATAACACTCTGAATATGAATTTATTGAATATTTTCAAATTCAGTGAAAAAATATAGTTTTATAGGAAGTAATTTAACATAAGAGAAACATAAATAAACATATTAATTTAAAACACTAACAGAAATGATTAGGAAATGATTCCAAAATGATCACATCCCCAGAAGTAAAGCTTCCAAACTCAACATAAGTAGATAGATTAATCCTGGGGCAAAGATTAGGAGTCTTGCAACTTTATTTGAAGAGCAATGGTCAATAAATTGTGTCAAGTGAAAAAGAATCCTTAAACTTCAACAATACAAAAATATACAATTCAACTTTTAAAATGAACAAAAATATTTAAATAGAATTTTATCAAAGAAGTGAGATAGATGACACATTAAGCACATGAAAGATAACATCAGATTTCATGAGTAAAATGCAAATTAAAATCACAATGAGCTAGTACTATATAGCCACTATCCGCCTATACTTGTAAAACATAATAATAAGGATTAACAGTGATGAGGAGCAACTAGAATTCTTATAACATACTAGGAATACAAAACCTTAGAAATAGTAATCAAATTAGTGGTTGCCAGGGACTGAGATTGGGGTAACATATGAACCTTTGTTAATATATGTGGTAGAGGGCCGGAGGGTTAGCTCAGTGGCTCCGGTGCCTGCCTTGCAAGCGCAAGTTCCTGAGTTCGATCCCCGGTAACCACATACAAGGCTGGGCGTGGAGACTCACACCCACCAACAATCAACACCACATACCACAGTGCCGGGCTTGGTGGCTCATGCCTGTAATCCCAGCACTCGGGAGGCAGAGACAGGAGGATTGCTGAGTTTGCAGTGGCTTTCCTGGGCACCATAGTGAGCTCAGGGCCAGCCTGAACTACAAAGCGAGATCCTGTCTCAAAAAGAAAAGAAAAAAAATATATGTGTGTGTGTGTGTGTGTGTGTGGTAGAAATGTAGATATATATTCTATTACCTATACTTTAAAAACATTTCCTCAAAATAAAGAAACCAATAAGGAATTTATACTTTGTTGCTATGGCTCTGAAGAGATTTAGAACAAAAACTGATCTTAATAATGAGTATAAGATCCCAAAACATAGGACTTTGTTTTAATCCTCTCATTGTACCATTTTAATTTTCATACTTATTTTATCTTGTTATATTTCCTTAGTTTCATATCCATATATAAAAATGACCATGTGACATATGTGTATGTATGTAAAAATGTGCACATACAACTTATTTGCATACAAGATGAACAACAGAATCCAAATTTATAGTTTCTAGGGTTGGGGATTTAGCTTAGTGGTTCCAGCACCTGCCTGGCAAGCTCAAGGTCACAAGTTTGATCCGTAGTATTTTTAAAAAGTATAGTTTTTTATCAGATGATTTTTATTGATCAGAGATAAGTGTGTAGCTTAGCCACATTACTATTAAGTCCCCATTTTATGAATATAATCTAAAAATTAACTGACAAAGAATTGTTCTAACCTTAAAATGCCCACAATTTATAAACCATGTACCCATCTGAATAAAACAGTTGCACTATGTTTCCTATGCACACATTCAAATTGCCATAAGGAATTACAAAAATACTAAAAATTATTGGCTAACTACACAAATAGCTAGGCTTTTAAAAAATACATGAGGCATACAGAGTATTGATTCAAAACACAACTTCTTGGGTCAGGCTGCCAAGGCTAATGCCAATTAGTGGGTGTGGTGACTTGGGTAAATTACTTAAAACTCTTTTTCACTTTCTTCATCTGAAAAGTGGAAGGAATAAGAAGGTTGTGTTTATTCCATGGGACATGAGAAAACCTTAGAATAGAGACTGCTGACATAAATATTAACTACAATTACTTTAATAAAAGATTTTCCTGAAAAATGTATTTTCCCAGAAATATATCATCGTTTCATACAAAGGATGATCATTTTGAAGCATTCAGCTGAAAGCTCATTCTGAGCAGTATAGAGCTAAAGATTCTTCACAAGTAACAAGTAATATAAAATCTCTGCCTTTTTTTCTACTTCTACTCATTTTACCCAAAAATGAAAAAAAAAAAGCCACTTATTCAAAAGCTACTTTTCCTTATAATGGGGAAAAATGTTCCATCTGATAGGGAGACTAAATCCTGTCAAAACCTACCTAAGTGCTCTATGTGCATGTATTAGTACTACTCCATTTTACTCAGTTAACCAGTATTTACCCCACTAAATTTGGTGTTTATAATTGATGCCTTTTGTATTACATATTTAGCAAATAAAAAAGAATTTCTCTTTAGTGGTCTGCTGGATCAGGTTGGCACCAGCTGATCAGAGGAACAACTGTATGACTCTCTTCTTCACTCTGTATTTTATATTTACACTACAGAAATCAGCAAATCAGGTATGTTGTCTTTGTTAGAGTTCTAGGGACTTTTTGTTAGACATTGCCAGAATATCACTGCATATTGTTCAAAAGAATCATACTCTGTGAAGTTCCACAAGTAAAGTGCCCATGTAACCTTTATTACTGTAGTTTACATCAAGACCAGATTATCAGTGATTTTCTTAGTTTGCATATGTCAAAGAAATATGGGTTTCTTATCTGTAATACCTATATTTGTGAATCTCACTTTCTGTTTGAGCTAAAAATCTGAGCATAAGCCTTCAGCTGCAACAGTAACTATTGTGGTAATAAGGCAGGTCGATAATCCTGCATAGCAATTTAACTGGGAAATATTGATACATGATATAAGTATTATTAGAAATTCAGTCTTTTTATTCAAAAAATGCACACATCCAGAACATTTTATTTTGTTCTATAATTTTTATAAAAGCGTTTTGCCAAATGCATTAAAAATTTGATTTTACTTGTTAAGATTTGCAGAAACTGCTTTAAATTTATGATAAAAAAATAACAGCTACAGCAACACATTTTCCTCTTTCATTAAGGTAGTGAAAAAAAGAACTTTAAGAGCTTTTCCATAAAAATGCTCTAAAATATTCCATTAAAATTAAAAGGCAACAGCCATTTCACACGTGGTCAAATTTAACTATTCAAAGTTATTTTAGGTATATTAGTCTCCAAAGACCAAACTACCTGAGGGTCCAGCTGTGTTCAAAGGAGATGAGGAGGTCCAGAATTTAGCCACCAAGTAAGACAGGGCCCATACAAAAAGATGCTTGACCAGAGAAAGGAAGACTAATTTTAGATTTAATGGTAGTATTCTATCATCCCCTACATACTCACTTGATTAGAAATTTAGTTACAAAACAATCCTCTTGGAATGGTCAAGGAAAAATGTATGATACAGGAAAGAGCTTGAAACGAAGGCCTGATTCTAATATCAATAGCCTTGGATCCCATATCAACAATGTTTGAGAGTCTCAACAGTGAGAAACATCCCACGTTGTGAAAAATAATTTCAATAGGCATTTCAATTCTTAAAATTCTCATCACCATAAAAAGTATCCTTCAAATGTTACAATAATGCTGATACTTGTTGCTATTATGTGTTTTTCTGGTATGGTTCTTGTTTAGTTTTATTTCATAGCAATCCTTGTGAATTTATTTATTTTCATTATTGAGGATTGAACCCAAGTCCTTTGGACTGAGCCACGTTCCCAGTTCTTTTGAATTTTTTTAACTTTTAGAACAGGCTCTCACTAAGTGACTAACTGCCCAATCTGGGCTTGAACTTTCAATTGCCCTACCTCACTCTCCCAGAGGGATGGGATTAAGGTGAGCACCGCCATGCCTGAAGTATTTGTGGATTTTCAATATGAGTCAGACATTTAGTGGCCATAAAGATACGTGGTTTTGTGCATAACTGTCCATTATACAAACTACTCTTGGCATCAGATTTGTGACATATTTATTTGCTTGCCCCAAGTATTAAGAAATGAGATTAGTATTTTATATTTTCAGATATTTGAATTTTGTATTTAAACCTCAATATTTTCTTCTAAACATTGTCTCCTAGAGCCCTAAAAAATTGAATAACTTATTTTTTCCTTAGTACTAGGTGTTATTGTCTGTACAATTTTATTTTTGGCATAAAAAGTTATAAAAAGAAAAGAAAAAAGCAGAGTAATGTCTACAAAAAAACCCATAGGCACAATTAAAAATATCAAAAACTTACCAATCAGTGTTTGCATCTAATTTCCTTAATAAGTATTAGAAATAGGCTCCAGGCAAGAATATTTTGTTTTGTTTACTTGTTTGTTTAGTCACGTGAAAAGTCCAGGGTTTGAAACTAGACGTACCTGGAGTATAATTCTAACTCCTTCATTTATTCATTTTCTTGACTCTGAGGGTCACTCAATTTCAAGTGACTTCTATGCTTCATCATATTTTCTTTCTGGCCTGCAAAAAAATGGGAAATAAATAATACTGTAGTAATCTTCTTTATACAAATATAGTATAAATATAGTATAGAAGAGAAAAATGGTAACAGTCCGAATAGGTCATTGAGTTTCCCTGAAATATCCCTGTTAAGACCTTCTCATCCTCACTTTAGAATAATTTCTTAATGTTAAGCATAGTTATAACATTACTTAAAGTGAAAAATTTCCTCAAATTCACACATACTTTCACTACTTGCTTGCAAGCTAGTGGCCATTGACTCTTCTTTCACCTAAATTAAGGAAGGGGCCACTTCCAGTCCACTCACCTACTCGTTTACTATGAGCTCTACTCTGTTGGCTGGAACACTGCCAAGTGTTTATGAGAGCCTAAGGGATACTAGATGCTTGTCATCTTTCTCTTGCCCCCTCCCACTGCACCAATGTCCTAGTAAGGTTACTGCACCTGGACACTGCATTCCCTGCCGAGCACCTTGTTAACCAGAATTACGGGAAACTTGGACCAAGTTCAGAGAAGAACTACTAAAATGGTTAAGAGACTGAGGGGGCCAATTTATACAGAACTCAGAAATGTTTGGGTAAGTGGCAATTATTCTAAAAAAGGTGGAGTAACTTTAGCAGTAGGTTTAGGTTCCATACCACATTAAGGAAATGACTTTCTTTGAGAAGGTTTAAGAAATATTTAAATACTTTTAAGAAATACTTTTTGTTAAGAAATACTTTGAAGAAAGGATAGAATCTTCCTCTTGCATGGGCCTCTAACCACTGCAAGGGATGTCTGGGTGGTATTCACACTCAAGGGCAGTAACTTCTGCAAACCATCACAAAAAATAAGCCACCAAAGCAGAGAGCTCATTCAAGAAGACAGAAGAAGCTAAAAAGTCTTCCCAGGAGTCATGGAGAACAAAGCTGGGCATAAAAGGCCAGTCCTTACACCTCGGTTAAGACTTGGTCACACTCACCGCCCATTTCTGCTCAATGGGTGGTGCCATGTGAGAGAAGCTGCCAGCTAAGCTTACTGTGTGCAAGTCTGTCTAAATCATACTGGGAATGTTGATTTCATTAAATGTTCCTATAAGAATGAAAGTTTCCATTTAGCCAAAGAGGGAAACCTAAGAATGGCTACAATAGTCAAGGAGGTTGAATGACACAATTCCTCATAGGAACATTTCCCCAAATATCTTTCAGGTGTGATTGCATGTGATGTATTTGTTTCTTGCAGTGAAACCGCTGAGAGTCATTAATATGCAGAAGTTTACAGAGGCAGAGTGTGAACTGCTTTCCAAATTTAGACTGGGTATCAATCCTAGGTTTCTTAAGCACATGTCCTTTATTTTCACAGACCTAGTTGCACTAGGTTAGAATATTGCACTCAGTAAATGAACAATGAAACTCATGAATCACGCAGTGCTAGAACACAGGTCTTAATATTCAATCTTCTCATATTCCTACTACACTGATATTTCATTTGTTTTTTACTTACAATGAGTTTGTATTCAACAACAATGAAATTAAACATGTTATTCAGAAGCATACAATCTGAAACCATTCAAGTTCACTCCTGAAGCCCTCTCTCTTGCTTGAGACTTTCAAGTTCCTATAACTAAATGTGTATTTACAGTATTCTATTCTTTTTTCTTATGGAAGGCCCACAAATCGCCACTGTATCTGGTGATACCTGCTATGATATAAAACGAAATTAGGTTTTCTCCAAACTTACAGATTGCAATTGGGATGGCTGATAATACTACATACTAAAATTCACTTTGGATTACTCTAGGGTACCTTTAAGAGTCCCTATGTAGCTAAATGATATAGATTCAAATGAGAAAAAAGTCTAGCTTCATTTTTCTATACATTTTGCAATTGTATTAGCTTCAACCATCTCCCTTCTTATTGTTCTTCTTAAGATGTTTATCACATCCAGGCACCATGGCACATAGCTTTAATACCATTATGTTGGGAGACTGAGGCAGAATTTGAGCTCAGCCTGGGCCAAATATGGTTTTAAAAAGATCCTACCTCAAAATAAAAATAACAATAAAAGTAAACAAGCCAGGTATAGGTGGTTCACACCTGAAATCCAAGCAATTGGGAGGCTAAATCAGGAACATTGCCACAAATTCGATACCTGGACTACATAGTGAGACTCTGACTAAAAATTAAAAAAAGACAAAATAATAAATAAATAAATAAACAAAAAGAGGTGGGGTAAATGGCTCAATGCAAAGGGCCTGGGTTCAATTCCTAGTATCTAAATAAATAATAAATAAGATGGTTATCATTTTTACCATTCTTCTGGTTTTAAAAAAATGAGTTTTCCAAAATAATCATATTTTCATTCTGTCTTCCAATATTTTAAATTGTGCATAAGCATTCTGAATACATCACATTGTATTACTGCAATTAGGTTTCTTTTTTTTTTTTTTGAGACAGGGTCTCACTCTGTAGTTCACACTGGCCCTGAGCTCACTATGTAGCCCAAGCAAGCCTCAAACTCAGCAATCCTCCTGTCTCTGCTTCCCGAGTGCTGGGATTACAG
>PVIC010035619.1:0-18966 GCA_004025085.1 Thryonomys swinderianus
GGCCCTGAGCTCACTATGGTGCCCAGACAAGCCGCCGCGAACTCAGCAATCCTCCGGTCTCTGCCTCCCGAGTGCTGGGATGACAGGCGTGAGCCACCACGCCCGGCATTGTGGTATGCGGTGTTGATTGCTGGTGGGCGTGAGTCTACACGCCCAGCATTGTATGTGGTTTCCGGGGATTGAACTCAGGACCTTGCGCTTGCGAGGCAGGCGCCGGAACCACTGAGCTAACCCTCCGGCCCCTTATTTCTATATTTTGAAAGAGAGTTTTGTTATATATGTTAATCTGACTGGAAGTTGTGTGCCCTTTGAGTGTGAAATACTCCTTTGCAAGACTTTCTGCCCTTTACGGTTTGTGTTGAGAAGTCAGCTATAATTCTAATAGGTTTCCCTTTATAGGAGATTTTTCTTTTTCTCTGACTGCTTTAAAATTGTTTCTGTTGTTATTGCTCTTGGTTATCTGGCAAGGATATGTTTTGGTGAGCTTCTGTTTTCATCAAAGCTGTTTGGTGTTATGAAAGCCCCACTTACCTGTATGTTGAACTTGTTTTGATATTTGGGAAATTTTCTTCTATGCTTTCTATAATTATATTAATAAATCCATCTTCCTTTTCTTCCAGATTTTATTTAACTCAAGCATAGGCTGGTCTGCTTAGTGTTATCTAGCAGCTGGGGAATGACTGATTCTTAGTCTATTATTTTTGTGTCTTCTTTGAGTGCTTTATCATAACTTACCATTTTCCTCAGTTTCAGATATTGTCTTCACATTGGGAATTTTTGCACTTAATGAACTCTATATAGTTTTTTATCTCAGGTATTTCTGGCTGATATAATTTTGTGGTCCCTATATCTTTAATGAATTTTCCATCCATGGTCAGCTTTTGCAGTTTGTACCCACTTATCCTGAATTCATATGGGACCTGGCAAGTGATAATTCCATGAGCTTTTAATTCATTTCCTTTTAGAAGGCCTCTAGTTTCTTCATCTCTTCTATAATCTTTTTTTTTTTTTCTGTAGAGCTCTACTACCTGGTATGTGCACTCCTTTACATTTGTGTCTCCTTGATCAGCCTCAGGAGAGTTGGGAGACTTTGGGAGTCCTCTATTGCCTTACATTCCCATGGTCCCATGTATATGTACATCTACTTTCTTTTTCTGTTCTTCTGTTTTTCTTTTTTTCTTTTCTTTCTTTTTTTACTGTGGGTTGAGATTTGGTAGAATGGGGAGAACATATAGTTTCTATGAAGATTTTTAGTAAGAGCTGCCTCCTCAGTACTTTCAGGTTTATGTATCCAGAGATAATATTTACTCCTTGTGCTATTTAAGTGACTTCAATTCTTTCCCTATATTCTGCAGAACTACGTCTGGTTATAACAGCACCATCAGTTCTGACTATACTTCACTTATATATGACAGACTTTACAGTGAGACTTCTACCCTTTGTCTGCTGCACAAACTATGTTCATTGATTACTAGCAATTGCTGTACAATGAGGTAGCAGAAGTGGAGGGGAAAGAATGGAAGATGGGTGAAAGAGGAGTGTAAGACAATAAGGGAGGAAGTTGGTGTGGCTGATAGTGGTTGTTTAAAAAAATAGATGTGTGGTCACACTGTGTCGGAGAACTTTTACTTGAGTTGAATGGTTAATGTTCAGAGTTTTAGGAAGATATTTGGGGGAGGCAATGGTGAGAGGATGGGAGAAAGGGGCTTGTTGGTGCCCACTGGCCAAGCAGAGTCAATGAGCTATGAGGGCAGTCTGATTAAAGTAACCCTGCAACTTTGTTTTGTTTTCTGTTTTTTGTTTTTTTGAGGCACGGTCTCACTTTGTAGTTCAGGCTGGCTCTGAGCTCACTTTGTAGCCTAGGCAAGCTTTCAACTCAGCAATCCTCCTGTCTCTGCCTCCCGAGTGCTGGGATTATAGGCATGAGCCACCACGCCTGGCACCATGCAACTTTGAAAATATCCCTACCACCAATAACTTCCCTTGGGGGAGCTGAAACTATATTACCTGTTTTAAGGTTGAAGTACGGTTCAGGGCCTGTGCATGTTAGTGGACAACACTTAATGGCTATGAAGAAAAATATAGTGTCAAATACGGAGGAAGAAGATGTAAAACTATTAAGTGCTGTACATCTGGAAAGTAATCTGCTTCTGGAGGTGGTAGTGCGGCTCTACAGAAGGCAGTAAATGCAGCTTCTGATGAACAAGGTGATAACAGTGATGATTTTGATGGTAAGGACACTGAAGAGAAAGCTCCAATGAAGAAATCGATATGATACTCTATCCAAACATGCACAAAATTCTAACCAGAATGAAAAGCCCGTAACAACCAATACCAGGATCAAAATGTCACGAATCCTGCACAGAAACAGAAAAAGAAATCCTGAGATAATCAAAGAACCTAGTTCCAAAGAAAACTTTAAAGCCAAAATGCAAAAAAGTACAGAAAATTGTGACTCTCTTCCCAAAGTGGAAGGCAAGTTAATCAGTTATGTGGAGAACTGCTTCCAATGACTGACCAGGAGGTTATTCAAGATCTCTGAAATTCTGAAAATCTCTTTAAGAAAACAGTTTAAACAGTTCTTTAGAAGTTTCCACCATATTTCATTTCTGTTATAGGTGATATCTGTCTGTTTTATAATGCTAAGTGAGAAATTTCCTTACTGTGTTTTTTAATGTTGTTGGGTTTTCATTGCCAAGAATGTGTTCTCTGAAGTGGCTGTTTAGTTCTTAAAGTTGAAACTCCATTCTTTGCAGGGTTTTAAGTATATATGAAATATTATAGTAGGGCATAGAAGTAGTCAGACATGAACATGCCTGGAAGACAAGAATGTGCAGGTGTAATAAACTCAGTATAAAAAAACAGAGACAAAGAATTTTGCTTTTGGTTTGTTTGTTTGTTTTTGAGACAGGGTCTCGCTTTGTAGTTCAGGCTGGCCCTGAGCTCACTATGTAGCCCAGACAAGCCTGGAATTCAGCAATCTTCCTGCCTCTGCCTCCTGAGTGCTGGGATTACATGCATGAGCCACCAAACCTAGGAAGAAAGCTGCATTTCATGTTGGGCTTGTAAGAGTTCTCAAGTGTGGGAGAAATGCAGTTACCCCTTTTTTCTGGTAATTTTCCTTTGCTCTTTTTTTTTTCAGCTGCCTTAAGTTTAACTTATTTATTTATTTATTTGTTTGTTTGTTTGTTTATTTATTTATTTGGAGACAGGGTCTCGCTTTGTAGTTCAGGCTGGCTCTGAGCTCACTATGTAGCCCAGGCAAGCCTCAAACTCAGCAATCCTCCTGCCTCTGCCTCCTGAGTGCTGGGATGACAGGCATGAGCCACCACACCCAGCATTGTACGTGGTTACTGGGATCAAACTCAGGACCTTGCGCTTGTGAGGCGGGCGCTGGAACCACTGAGCTAAATCTCTGGCACCTGCATGATATATCTTGATTCTGATTTTCTCCCATTCCCTGCCCTCCCTACAACCTTCATCCCTCTATATACATGGGCTTTGTTTCCACCATCAAATTTTGTTTTTTCCCTTCTTCCCTTTCCCCTGCCCTTACATTCCCCCTTTCCCTTTTAACATTTTAGAAAGCATTTAACTTTTCTTAAAAATTGATTTTATTGGTACATTTTATACATACATAATGATCTTATTAAACATTAAGAATTTCTACCAGTGCATGACACATCTTGATTCGCATTTTTCCAATCTCCTGCCCTCTCTACAACCTCCCACCTCCTATATACACAAAATTGTTTCCTTTCTTTTTCTGTAAATTTTTTTCTTTCCCTTCTTTACTTTCCCCGACACCCCCTTTCCCTTTTCCTTTTGAACATTTTCTTCCTGTTTCACAATATCTATCATACAGTTTGGGACTTATTTACACCTTCAGTTTCTCATACTAGAGATATAATACCATATTTACACATCTGTGTCCTATTTGTTTCAGTTATGAGTATATCCTCAAGGTACATCCATTTGATTATAAACGACTCAAATTTATCATCATTTATGGCTAAGTAATATTCCATTTTATATTTTTTAAAAAGCACATCTTTATCTTGTCTCCAGTTGATGGGCATTTGGGTTATTTCCAAGATTTAGCTACTACAAACTGTGCTGCTACAGAATGGTAATTTCTAGAAGTTGACAGTGGGAAGACATATAGTTCAACAGGCATAGTTTCACTTTTGCAAGATGAAAAAGTTCTAGAGATTTGTTTCCTAATAATATGAATATAGTTAACACTATTAAATGGAATTAATGCAATGTGTGTGCACCTATGGTTATAGCAACAGAATCTGTAATAGCTAAATCCTGGAAACAGTCCAAATGTCCACCAACCAGAGACTAGATAAAGAAGATGTGGGTTCTTCTATAAAATACAGTATTACTCGACATAAAGAATGATAAATTAGAGACATTTACAGCAATATGGATGCACCTCAAAGCCCTATTCATAAGTGAAATAAATAGGACACAAATGTGTAAATACCATGCTGTTTCACTAGTATGAAGAACTGATGGTGTAAATGAGGTATAAAATGTATGATAGATATTGTAAAATAGGAAGAAAAAGTTCTAAGAGGAACTGGGGAGCAGGGAAAGTAAAGAAGGAAAAGAAAAATTTGATGGTAAAAAGGGAAACATGGAAACAAAGCTTATGTATATAAGGAGTGTGGGGAGTTGTAGGGAGGGCCAGGGTTGTGGGAAAATTATAATCTAGATCTATCATGTATAGGTACAAATTCTCAATGAGGAATGTGATCATAATGCATTCTTAAAATGTACAAATAAAATGAATTAAAAGCACAATATACTGAAACGTGGCTAAAATGATGATTTTTTTTATCAACTTTTATGACATTAAAAAAAAAAAAAACAGAAGAAGCATTGGCCTGAAAAGCACTTGTGCATAGGAGCTTATTTGCTTGCTTGGCCTGGAGCCATCTCATGATATGGATGGATCCAGGCTTGGTCACCTAAAGGGCCCCAGATACATTAACCCAGACAACCAAGAGCATCACATAGCAGAGAAACCAACTATAGACATATCCAAGGGCCACAGCAGCAATCTACTGAGCCCAACTCCAATCTGTAGCACCAGTGGAACACAGCCCATGTTATTAACCTAAAAGTTTTTAAACTAAATAATAATTGTTGGGCTGGAGATTTAGCTCAGTGGCTCCAGCGCCTGCCTCGCAAGCTCAAGGCCCTGAGTTTGATCCCGGTAACCACTTACAATGCTGGGCGTGGTGACTCATGCCCACCAGCAATCAATACCACATACCACAGTGCCAGGCATGGTGGCTCACGCCTGTTATCCCAGCACTCAGGAGGCAGAGGCAGGAGGATTGTTGAGTTCGAGGCTTGCCTGGGCTACATAGTGAGCTCAGAGCCAGCCTGAACTACAAAGCGAGACCCTCTCTCTCAAAAACAAAAAAATAATAATAATTGTTGTCTGATAAAGAGAAAACAAAAGAAAACAGAAGTTGCTTATGAAAATCTTCCACTCAGAGAGAATAGTCAATTTATGTAAGTTCTGTGTATATAATATATAAATGTATATACATATAATATATCATATTCAATAATATATATTTATAATATATACATATATACAATAATATATATAAATGTACATACGTATTAATATTTTGGAGCTATACATATTGTTTCTTTTCTGGTCAGAAAATGTATTTCTCTGATTTCAGTTATTTAATCTTCATATTGCCATTGTCTGGTAATAACGGCAATATAGAAAGTAATAGTTACATAACCATTTTACATATAGTGAGCATAGCCATGATTATTTTGGGGAGTGATTTCTCAGACATGAAATAACTGAGTGAAAGCTAATAAAATATACTACCCAGAGATGGAGATTTAGCTCAGTGGTTTTGGCAGCTGCCTAGCAAGTGCAAGGTCCCTGGTTTAATCCCTGGTGACCACATACAACAATATCAGGCATGGTGACACATGTCCACCAGCAACCAGTACCACATGCCATAGTGCCGGGTGTGGTGGCTCATGCCTGTAATCTCAGCACTTAGTAGGCAGAGGCAGGAGGATTGCCCAGTCCAAGGCCAGCCTGGGCTACATAGTGAGCTCAGGGCCAGCATGAACTACAATGTGACATGCTGTCTCAGTCAGTCCATCAATCAATAAATAACTCAGACATCTTAAAACTATGAAGTGAATCCTCTTTAGAGTAGAAAGTGGTAGTGAATTTTCTTTTCACATCTAGTCACTAAATTACAATTTTTTTCTAAATCCAGCATTGTTTCAATGTGAAAATCACTAAGTTGGTCACCAGACTGAGAAAGATATCTGAGAACATATATTGATGGACAAATTGTGATTATAGATGAGTGACACACAAATGCAAAATAAATAGGAAAAATCTATTGCTGTAGTTTTAATATCTTGTCTGTAAAATGTAGCAGATTTTCAAATGTTAGTGGTAAAATACAGCATAAATATTTGAGAGAGAAAAAAGCCACTAAGACCTGTATATGCTAATAATACCATAAGAACTACTAAACTGCACTTGCATAAATGGCTTCAAAATACCTAGTTTTATCGACACCATTAAAGAAATAACATTGTTATATTTATTGCTCATTTCTATCTATTTTAAATGCTAGCCTATCTATGAATGATACACATCAGAAGGCTATTCAGTGGAAGTCTATTATTAAAATGGCATAGATCAATTCTTATTAAGCAAATCTTTTTCATAGCTTTTTTGGGTTTCAAACAAAGGAACTCCTATTCTTTTCAACTAAGGAATAAATAAATGTCTATTTCTTCTTATTCCTCACAAGGCATGTGTGACTGGGGTCATATGTGTGCATGTGGATGGGAAATGCATACTGTGTGCTTAAGCATACTAGAGCACTTCTCTTGTGCCCAAGACAATGAGCACAGGATAGAGCATTTGGACAATGCTCAATAATCAGTGATTTACTGGGTGATTAATATCTTTGTGGTATCTCAAAAAGCATAGAGTTTAGTTACCATCAATAATGTATTAATGGAGTTTTGACAGTTCTTGGCAAATCTCTGTAAATATTCTTTTGAGAATTAGCATAGCTTTTAAAACAGTATATAGCAGCCAGTATCTAGGCCCTTATGTTGATATGTGGATATCAAATCATAAGGGGGCTGCTTAGGGAAAATCTATTCCTATAAAGTTTGAAAATCTTGGCAGTAAATTGCATCATCCTTAAATACAAAACCTTCATTTCCAAATCCTGATATGCATATGTGTGTTGGAGAAGTGAATGTGTGTAATTAGGAAAGCATTTTTGACCATATCACAATTGAAGGAAAGACTCCCAGTGAACCCCAACATCTATGATTGCTCCTTGAGTTTCATACATCAAGCAAATGGAGAGAAAACATCTTGTAGATATATGAGAGCAGAGCCAAGACCGTGTGAAGCTGAGCACTGAGGACAAATCTGAAAAGATGCCGTCAGCTATACTGTGGCCATTTAAAAAAAAACGATTTTATTGTTTGGCAGTGGCCACTGTGATCAGGAACCTACTTTCCCATCTCAACCCCTGTCACCACTTCCATCCCTAAAAGTGCAAACAAAAGCTTGTCTGGGGGCATAACACCAAATTTTGTGAAAAGGTATATTATGGTGAGTGTAAAATGCCCACGTTTATTTTTAAAATATTTCCCTTGATGGCTTACTAATTTTATGAATTCAATTACATTAATGTATACTTAACAAAAATATCAATAAATAAAACATTAAATTTTTAATATCTAATGAGTGTTTAGAATAGACCGACATTTTCATATCACTTGTTTATGTGATTTTTGAAATCTAACTGATAACATCAGAAATAAATTCTCATGTGAACTAAAATGAAAATATGGACAAAAGTGTACTGCAGAAATAATTATTGCTTCAATTATCACACCCAAGGCAGTCTTCACACATGACAACTATGCTTGCCATACACAACTCTCACTTACACCGATAGCACACACATTTGGTTTTCCCATCATTTTCTTTGGACATAGTGGACATGTTTTTGATTTTTCTGTTTTCATAGTCAACCTTTGTCATGTTACACCTGTCTGTTCACCTGTCTGCTCCAGAATAGTTTTCAATAGTTCTCTGGGCAGAAACGTTTTGTTCTTCTTCTGTTGCTAAATGGTCCTTTATCAGTTCCCATGCTGATCCTCTAAGAGAATTTCTCTAATATTTTATGATTTTTATTTTCCTTGGCAACTACAAAACTGTTTTTGACACATGTTTTGCATCAAGAAACCATAATTGGCCAACACTATGCTTTTAGTGACATCATAGTTGCTGAACAACTCATCACCACCTAACCCATGCTTGGTATTGTTGTAAAGAGTTCCCAGATCCACCTTCATTTTGGTGGCATATCTCTTCTTGCTGTCATGGTACACTTTTGACATCAGCAGTACACTCAGTTTTTCTTTGCTATATTCAAGGACAATGCTATGTCTCTCTGAAATCCAAAGACTGTGTCACACAATTTTCTATTTTGTACTTGCAATGTTTCACTGGGAATTTTGACTTTGTTCTTGTATATAGTTCCTACACTGATCAATTTGCACTCCCTTAGAAAGTGTTCTATTGATGGGTAACTGGTAAACCAAGTATTGAATGTCACATACTGGTTAGTTTGAGAGATAGGAGCAATCAGCCTGTTTACAAAATCATTTAATTTATTACTGAAT
The DNA here is from genome assembly GCA_004025085.1 of Thryonomys swinderianus. Taxonomy (NCBI): domain Eukaryota; kingdom Metazoa; phylum Chordata; class Mammalia; order Rodentia; family Thryonomyidae; genus Thryonomys; species Thryonomys swinderianus. Next base: position 8,728 of record PVIC010035619.1, read on the forward strand.
GAATGAAGACTCGGTGGCTCAGTTCAAGGATAAACTTCTAAATCGCAAATACAGTGTCTTCGCATGTACCAGGGTACATATTCATACCATTAGCCAATGCTTTGTGTTTTGAGTTACATCATAGTTACTCCATAATTTATCCATAATATTTACTCTGACTTTTATTTTGTTACAAATTGTAACTATTTCTGGCTTCATTTGTGTGGAGAATTAGCAATCAATCATTTGCATTTGTTTTGTTGGTTGGTCAGTTGTTCAGTCAGTCGGTCAGTCAGATGGTTGGTTGGTTGGTTGGTTGGTTGGAGAAAGGGTCTCACTACATAATAGAGGCTAGTCCTTAACTCATCATGTAGCATAAGCTGACCTTGAACTCACAAGATCTTCCTGCCTCAGCCTCCTGAGAACTGGGATTTTCTGTCTGCACCCCCACTACCAGCCTCACTATCAATCTTGCATCATGGTGTACTGTTGATGGTATCAATACTACTTTGGTTTTCTTCACCATAGAGGATGCCAATGTTATAATTTTCTGAAATCCAGACACACTACTATATATTTCTCTATGGTGAACTTGTTTCTTTTTTCAGGAATCTCTACCCCGTATTTGTGAATAATTCCTATGCTGGTCAACTAGTGTTGTTGTAGCCAATTTCACATCCATCGGTATCATGAAGCAATTGTGCAATGTAACATTTGGGTTACTTTTTTTTTTTTTTTTTTGAGACAGAGTCTCGCTTTGTAGTTCAGGCTGGCCCTGAGCTCACTCTGTAGCCCAGGCCAGCCTCGAACTCAGCAATCCTCCTGCCTCTGCCTCCCGAGTGCTGGGATTACAGGCGTGAGCCACCATGCCCGGCTGGGTTACTTTTTAAAATAGGTGCAACAAGTCAGTTCACAGCATCATACAGTTTATTACTGCACAAATAAAGAACCGGTGGCTGAGTTTCAGGATAACTGCCAACATTCAAGGTGTAGAATGTCTTTGTACCCTCCAGGACATATATCTTATACTGTATTTGGAAGACTTATTTGGCATATATTGCTGAAAGCTTCAAGGACCATGAGATGATGCAAGCAGTTTGTCAATTGTCATGTATTCACATGGTGTATAAATTGTTTGAGTTTGAAACACAGCTTTTAAAAAATGAATGAATAGCAGCCAAATTGTTGGAATTTTTCCTCTTGTCATTTTTGCCTAGTCTTTTTGTCATCAAAACATAGGCAATTTTGAATGAAACCAAATCTCTTGATTGTCATTGTTGTTCTAAAAATCTCATTTCCACTTCTGTCAAATCTCCATGAATCCTTTAGATTTTGACAATTAGAATGGTGAGGTCTTGCTCTGAAGGCTTTTTGTTCAGACAGTGAGATGTCATGACAAATATATTTTTGATTGTTACTACTGAGGCATATAGTGCTTTACTTGTATGTCATTACTAGTATATTTTAAGACATCTTGAAACATACTGTTACAAAGAATTTCCAACATCAAATAGCACTGTTGACATTCTTTCCATTAGTTTTCACCTCTGGCAAAGGCAGTAATATATTCTGACCTACTTCTACCATTGGATCCTTCCGGTATGCATGAGCAATTTGTAGTATTTTGACTAGTCAACTATTTATTTACATTTACTGTTGTTTTCCTCTTTTTAATACGTCTTCAGAAGTCAACTAAACTTCTCTATCTGTCTTATCTTGCTAAGTCCTTTGCCTCATGTGATCCAAGTCATCACTGCCAGCTGAATCACCTGATGGCTTTAATCCTCCTCACAAAGTCATAAAATTGGATTTTCATACCTCATTGTACTGAATTGGGCTAACTATATGAGAAAAGTCAAAAGAAAACATTAATAAAAATTATAAACCATAGAAATGTAGCATGGCACATAACACAGGTAAAACTCACCCTTTTACACTGACATACATGTATACACCTTGCCTTCTTTTATGCTTCCTGCATCCACCCAGCACAGCTACTGAGACACACAAGAAGCTACTGTTATGCTAAAGTGCATGTTTTCTTTAGAGAAATATGGTTGGGGATTTTTATCCACCATAAACGTGCTTTTTGATATCACTAGGAAGAGTGCTTTGACACCTGATTCTTTGTTCTTTGTTTCTTTTTTCTTTCTTTCTTTCTTTCTTTCTTTCTTTCTTTCTTTCTTTCTTTCTTTCTTTCTTTCTTTCTTTCTTTCTTTCTTTCTTTCTTTAGCTCTGGGTGAGTTTTGCCGATAGAACTGAAAACACTAATGAGAGAAATGGTTCAAATATCCTATTTATCTGGCCCTGAAATAAGCCTTAATGTGAACCCCCCCACACACACACACCCCACCACCACCACCACCACCACCAACAACAACAACAACTACTACTACTACTACTACTATTACTACTGGTAATAAGTTTATATAAGCATAATTTATTCTCACATTGTATTTTAGAACAAAGTTCAAGAGATATTTTCATGATTTTAGCATTTTTCTCTCTCCCTCTCTCCCTCCCTCCCCTCCTCTCCCTCTTTCCTTTTGTAAGGGAAATAAATTTAAGAAATTTCATGTTTTATCTGGTTTATAAGCCTCATGGGGTAGATTAGGGTGCTCTAAAGTTAAATCTATTAAGATTTATGATTTTATTTTATCTCTCCTACACCAAAAAATGAATTAGACATTTTTTAAACCAAAGATTTGCTTTTATCTTTGAATTTCTCACTTAAACGTCCTGTTGATCGAGCATTTGCATATAGAGATAATAGGATAAAATTGTAGGCAAGCAAACCTTTCAAATACATAAATGGAAATGAAAGTAAGATAGCATAGTAATTAACACAGAAGAAAACAGTTTGTATCCTTCTCTAGAATTCTTGTGGATGATAAATTGCCTAAGCTGGAAACTACACTTTCAAGTAGTAAATCTTCATAAGACTAATGGCCTCTTTGTATCTTGTAATGAAATTAGAGAACAAATATTAAGATGTAGTCTTTATTTATCCGTAAAACTATAAAACCAGAGCAATAGCATGCACCTGAATAAGAAATAATGGCCACAAGTTATTACTGAGTGACTATTTTCTCATTAAACTATATAGGTAACAGTAGATAGAAATCCATGAAAACTATAGTTCATAGTTGCATATCTCATTGAGAGACTAAAATAATCATTGATGCGATTGATTTATGCTGGAAATATTTTATCTTGAATCTCTTTAATGTATTACAAATTTAGTTGACTAAAAGCGAAGATCAGAGCCATCTGAAAAACATCTTTGAAAAATAAATCTCCCACACGTAAGAGGTTATTTGCTGTAATATGCTTTCATCATATTATGAATATTGCTAGTTCCTTACATTTCATGAGTTTTCTAGCCCACTCTTGAATGGGAGAACAGTGAATCAGAGAAAGAGCAGGTCTGTTTTCATCTCTGGGCATTTATCGTTAGCTGGTTCTTTACTCCAAACATTACCTGGAGAGCCTTGACTCAGAAGTTAGAACACCCCTTAAACACTGACATGAATTCCTGGATACCATTCACTTTTTGAAAAAAAAAAAAAAAAAGAAAACGATATGGCTCAGTTTTAGGTGAGAGCTCCTTTAATGGTCTGAAGGCTAGAATTAACTCTTTTCTGGTAGAGGTGGATGAAAAGTGAATTTGATCACAGCTCAGAATTTGAGAAATCTTAAATCTAATTTATATCACTACCCTAAAGATGTGGGGGAAGTATTTTGAATCAAAGGATACTGATAAAATATAGGAAATATACAAAATATTAAGTCCTTGTTTCTTAGATTTTAATCAGAATCTCAATTTCCATCATCTAGAAAGCTATCAGAAGGGTCCCTATATTGGGTGTATCCACAGAAATCTATTCTAACTTTCTGATACTATGATTTTTTAACTAGAAATTTTCAATGTGGACATATAAAACATAGTCTTTTCCTGAGGAGATTCAGTTTTCTTCCACAGACAGATAGTTCTTTAACATATTGTCCAAAACTCTATACTAAAACACTTGGTGGAACAAATGAATCTTAAGTGTCCATTAATGGTCTACATTTTTATCATCTCTTTTTATAGTAATTCAGATTCAATTTAACTTAATGTACCCAACAAGTTCTGGAATAAAATAGTAGCTGGTATGTTGGTACAACTCTCACAAGTAGTAATTATAAATTCTGGGAAAAAATATAAACATAACTCCATTTAAAATAACTGAAGACAAATGCTGTCAGAAAATGGAAGGTGCTTCGATCTTCCAAAGTAAAATATCACACTGTTTAAGGATCATGTTCAAACACCTTTCCTCTGACATCAGTCTTTACTGTGAGTTTGACAGGAATAGAAGAGAGTTTATATAAAATATTTTAGCTCTTATGGTTCTCTATCTTATGGATCTCTCCTTTCCAAGTTTTATTCATGACAGCAGCCCCAAACTTGATTCTGTAACACAAGAGGCAGAAAAGAGTTATGTAAGAAGAGAGATAAAAATAATTCAGACTTTGGAAACCACAAAAAAATTTCTGATGTATATTCTTTCTGTTTTCCTTTTTGGCTTTTACACTTTAAAAAATATTTTTAAAATGTAAAAATAATTCTTGGGGCCTGCAAAAACACACGAGATTGGACTTCAAGCAATGATTTGTCTGTCCCTGGTTTTAACACATCAAGTAAACCAGAGCACAACATGAAACATACAAGTATTTGGATTCCAAGAAGGAGAGGAAAGAAAGAGTATAGCATGACGCACAAAATTGTGATGGTTTTACAACTCCATACATAAAATAAAACCATTGAATTCTATTTTTTTCAATATGAGAATAATTACAGTTTGTGAATTATAGTTTAGTGGCATATAATAAGGATTTAAGTAATGCAATGAAGCAAGAAGAGTATATCCCCATACCGGTGAAAAATAGACTACAACCTCACACTACATACAAAGATCAATTGAGAATGGCTTAAGGCCTAAGTAGAAGGCCTAGAATTATATGTTAGAAGAAAACATAGATGTAATGCTTCAGTACACTGGAATGAAGAAGGGTTTTCTAGATAATACCCCAAAGTACAGAAAACAAAAACAAAAATAGGCAGATAGAATGAAATTAAAAACTTTTTGTACAGCAAAGGAAATACTCACTAGAATAGACATATAATCTACAGAATGTGAGAAAATATTTTCAAACTATACATTGGACAAGGAATTAATATCCAGACTATATAAGTAACTTCAGAGATTCAATAAAAGTTAACAAAAACAAAAAAATAATTCAATTAAGAAATGAGAATTAAATTGTGTCATATACTGGTACAAATTCTCAATTTGTGTGATCATGATGTGTATATATAATGTGCCAATAATGATTCAAATAAAAAATGAGTAAGGAGGTATATGTTTCTAAAGAAATACACATTTCTAAGTTTCTTGAATTAGGAAAAGGAAAAGAAATGACAGTGCAGGCTTACTCTTTATAAAATCCTACTGCAAGAATTTAAAGGAACACACGAGAACTACCAAGGTGTCAAAAATGAACTACTTCATACCCCTAATGATCAAAAAGTATTCAATGGGCCCTATGTCCCAAAGATTCAAGAACTTTCCAACAGTGTCACCCTGGGGACTAATACTCTAATCATAATGAGCCTTTGGAGAATATAAGCAATTAGACTTATTTAAAATACCACAGATAATTAGATCCTTTGTGGTAATAATTTCATAGTGTGTATATAGGTCAAAACACACCTGGAAATATATTCAATTTGAAAATATCAATTATGTGTATCTTCAGTGATGCCAGAAAAAACAAAATATAGATTATGTTAAAATGTAATTTTAAAAATGGGAAAAGTAAAATATTTGGAAGTTTTAAAATACTCTTGAATCTAGAACACTGCACTCACATGTCAAAAATAACGGAAATTTAAAAATACATGAAATTTTATGGTAATGAACATATTCCATAGAACACTTTATGCAATGAGGTTGGAACTGTAGCTAAATGAAATTCTATACTTTTAAAGTCTTATCATAGAAAAAAAAGATTGCAATAGTATATGTGCTGCCGAAGCGAGCACAAAAGATTGCAATAGTAAAGGAAATAGAAATTAAAACCAAAATAAAATGTGGAAAATTCACAAAAATTCAAAATTTAACAAAACACATCTTAATAATCAATAAGTCAGAAGAGATCAAAAGAAGAATTACAAGACAGTTTGATATAAATAAAACCTATAACAACAAACAAAATGTCTAGAACAGAGAGAAAGCAATTATCAGAGTGAACTTCATAGCTGTAACAGCTACACTGAAAAAAAGATCTCAAATCAGTAAGCCAAATTTCCACCTTTAAAAATTAGAAAAACAAAAGAATTACAAGATTCCTATCACAGTGACATATGTGCACCCATGTTTATAGCAGCTCAGTTTGTGATAGCTATATCTTGGAAACAACCCAAATGCCCATCAATTATAGACTGGATAAAGATGTGGGTTTTTTCTTATAAAACAGAGTATTACTCTGTCATAAAGAATGATGAGATTAAATCATTTATACTCAAATAGACATACCTTCAGAACATACTCATAAGTGAAATAAATAGGTCACAGATGTGCAAATATTGTATTTTTTCTGATATGAGAAACTGAAGCTATAAATGTGTTCTAGAATGCATGACTGATATTGTGAAATAGTAAATACTAAAAGAGTAATGAGGTTTAGGGGTAAATATTGAACAAAGAAAAAAATTGATGGAAACAAAAGGAAACAATGCTTGTGTATATAGGGGTGGGGGAGGTAGGGTGGGTAGGGGACGGGGAGAAATGAGAATTAAGTTGGGTCATATACGGTAAAAATTCTCAATGTGGAGTGTAATTGTGATGTATATATATATATATATATATATATATATATATATATATATATATATATATATATAATGTACCAATAAAATGTAAAAAAATAGAAAAACAACTAATAAAAAGTAAAAGCAAACAGAAAAAGAGATATTAATGATTAAAGTGCACAAAAATGAAATAGTTAAAAGAAAAAGAGAATCAAAATAAATATTTGGCTCTGTGAAAGAGCAGCACAATTGACAAACTATCAACTAGACTGATCAAGAATAAGAGAGAAGGCTCAAATTAATAAAAATAGAAATTAGTACAAGAGTACTATTATAGTCTATACAGAACCAGAAAGGATTGCAGGAGACTAAGCATTTTATGGCAATAATATAGAATACATATCAAATGAAATACATATCAATGAATTCTAAACATGACTCAAGAAGAAATTTTTAAAAATGAAGAGAGATCAACAACAATAACTAAGAAACTGAAGCAGTTATCAAAAATTTCCAAGGAAGAAAATTCCAGGAACATATTACTTTATAGATGAAATTTATCAAACTTTTAAAGAATTAAATCGAATATTCCTCAAATACTTCCAAATTACATAAAGGGAACATTCATACAATAAGATAAAAATTACTTTGTTAACAAAGTAAAAGACGTTATGAGAAAAATGAACTACAGACTAATAGTGTTCATGAACACAAACTCAAAATACTCAGTAAAATACAAGAAACCTACATCTCCCCAATCAAATATGATTTATTTCAGGAATGTTAGTGTGGTTAGCTATAATAAAAATCAGTGTGGTGTATACCACATAATCAAAATAAAATATAATTACATATCATTTCAAAGATGCAAAGAACATACTTGACAAAATGCAGTACATGGATAAAAAGATTTAAAAACATAATAATAAAACTTCTTGGTCTTATGATGAACATCTTGAAAACCCCTGTAGTTAAAATCATATTTAATGCTCAAAGACTGAAAGCTTCCCTCTTCAGATTAAAAACAAAATATCAATTCTGACAGTTGCTACTTAGTATTATACTGGGAGTTCTTGTCAAGTCAATTAGGTAAAGAGAAAAATAAAAGACATCTAGATAGGAAAGTTAAAAGAACACTATATTTACAAGTAATGTAATTTTACTTCATTAAAGAAACCTTTAAATTCCAAACCTCTAGATCTAATAAAATGTTCAGAAAATCTGTTCAGAATATGAGATCACCATACAAATGTTAGTTGTATTTCCATACATTGAACGTGCATTATCTAAAGTAAAATTAAGAAAATAATTAATTAGCACTATACTGAAGAAAATACCTAAGTATATCCAAAGAAGAAGCTGAAAAGGCAGAATATATTGGTAAAGAGAACAATACAAAAAGAAGAGATAATAATTATTAACACATACACACCAAACAGAAGCATACTCAACATTATAAATGTGGACATAAAAGACCAGACATACATAAATTTAATTACACAATGAATTTAGGACAACGTAAAAGGGGACCTCAAAATCCCACTACCATAGATCATCTACACAGAAAATCAACCAAGACAGACCTCAATTGAACAAAACTTTCAAACAAACGGACTTAATAGGTATCTACAGAGCGATCCATCTAACAGCAGAATACATATTTTTCTAATCATCACATGGAACTTACTCTAAAATGAGCCATATAATCATCAATAAAGCAAGTACAAATAAATGTAAAAGAATTGAATTTATACTATCCATGTTATCAGGTCATAGTGCCATAAATTTAGAAGCAATGACCAAAAATTATGCAAATGAATGGAAATTAATTTTAAAACACCTTTAAGTAATCAACATATTACAAAATAAATCAAGGAAGAACTAAAATACTTTCTAGAACTAAATGATACTATCAGTACAGCATAACAGAACTCATGCATCACAATAAAAAGTATCAAAAAATGGAAAGTTATAACTGTGAATGGCCACATCCCAAAACTTGTGAGATCAAATAAATAAGCTAATGATGAGCCTCAAGTTTCTAGAAAAACAAGAAAAAAATCCAAATTCAAAGCTAGTACAAGGAAGGAAATTGTTAAAGTCAGAGCAGCAATTAATGACAAAATGATGAGATCAAGTAATAATGATAATCAAAAAGCTGGTTCTTAAAACAAAAACCAGGCAAAACCTTAGCAAAATTACATATGTAGGAAAGGAGAGAAAAGGCCTAAATCAATACAATTAGAAATGAAAAATGTGAAATCACAATAGATATCACCAAAATCAAACCAATTATTAACAATTATTTAACAAACTACACCAGTAAGTTGAATTCAGAAGAAATGGAGATTCCTAGATACAGAAACTGGAACAAAAAGATTTAAAAACTCTGAATGACCCAGTAGCAGGCAATGAAACTGAAGTAGTAAAAGCAGCAACAAAAACAACAATTAAAAAACTCCAGGTACTGATGGATTCACTGTTGAATTCTACAAGAAATTCAGGTAAGATCAAATGCCAATACTCCTTAAACTCTAATACAACTAAAACAGTAGTACTCCCAAAGTCATTCCAGGAAGCAAGTGTTACTCCAGTTTTAAAATCAGAAAAGGATTCAGACGAAAAGGATAACTATAGGCCAATCACTATAATAAGTATAGACACAAAAATCCTTGACCAAATGCTCTTGCATTGTGAATGCAATAAATCATCAAAAAATCATATATCATGACCAAGTAGGCTTCATCTCAAACATGCAGGGTGATTCAACATAAACATGGAAGTAAATGTAATACAGAAGTAAGTACAAAACTCACATGATCATGTCAATGGACATATAAAAAGAAGAGACTTGAAAATGCTCGCTCTAAATTCAAGAACAAGACAAGTAAGTCTACTATCACCACTCTTGTTCACAAGTACCCAAAAAGTTAGACAGAAAAATATGGCAAAAGGAAGAAACAAAAATAATATTCATATGAAAAAAAGTCAAATTATCATTACTGGCAGATGACATAAACCATTACGTAGAAGACCTATATCAAAAGACTTCTGAAATTTATAACCAAATTCAGAAGTGAATCAGAAGACAAAATCAATACAGAAAAATCGTGTTCCTGCATACCTCTAATGAACCCACAGAGAAAGAAATTAGCAAAGCAATACCATTCATAGGAACATTAAGAAGTACAAAATATTGATTTCGCTTATTAGTATATCCTCCTGATGTCTCCATTTGCACCTAAATGGATCGATCTTGTCATTCTTTATGGCAGAGTAATACTCCATTTTGTAAAAAAACCACATCTTCTTTATCCACTCTCCAGTTGATGGACATTTGGGTTGTTTCCAAGATTGAGCTATCACGAACTGAGCTGCTATGAACAAGGGTGTACATCTGTCTT
>PVIC010035620.1:0-18951 GCA_004025085.1 Thryonomys swinderianus
TAAGTGAGGATAATTTTGATTATGGGTCACAATTGGTCATATAAATTTTTAAAACATTTTGATGAAGTCACAGTCAATAGTTCTCTAATGCTTATTTTTGATGGCATACATAGAAATGCTTTCTGCCCCTGAATATATAAAATTACCCATTTTCCTTTTAAATATTTTATAGTTTTATGTTTCACTTATATTTAATCATTCTGGAATTACTGGGATTTAAGATAGATTAGTTAACTTAAGGGCTATGTTTATTTAATTTTATTTTTTGAGACAGAGTCTCGCTTTGTAGTTCAGGCTGGCCCTGAGCTCACTATGGAGCCCAGGCAAGCCTCGAACTCAGCAATCCTCTTGTCTCTGCCTCCTGAGTGCTGGGATGACAGGCGTGAGCCACCACGCCCGGCACTGTGGTATGTGGTATGTGGTGTTGATTGTTGGTGGGTGTGAGTCTTCACGCCCAGCATTATATGCAGTTACTGGGGATCGAACTCAGGACCTTGCACTTGCGAGGCAGGTGCCGGAACCACTGAGCTAACCCTCCAGCCCAGGCTATGTTTATTTTTAAACTGAGTTATTACAAAAAGATAATTCTGAAACTTTTAACGTGAATATCTTGTTGTTGTGGATTTATAGAAAATACAAAATTGTAGAATGTTTTCTTCATCGTTCAGTTTTTCAAGTATTTTTCCCAGTAATTACACTTTTTCCTTAAGTTTTGTGAAGAGCATTCCTGTGCTGTAGTAAGTAACTCTATATAAGGAGGACTTAGCACAAAGACTGGCACACGGAAATACACCAGCATTACTGAGCAGGAGGATGTAGAAGGACTAGATCACAAAAGGAGGGCAGGATGGGATTGCCACAGTGTATGACTTTCAGGAATTAATAGTGTTGAGGCCAGGAGCAGAGAGGCATCTGCTGAGAAAGTGACCTCATTCATCCCTGCAACTGGGCCTTGAAGACAGTCAGGGAGGAAGAGGCTGGGACAGCTCGGGCCTGGCTAGAGTGGGCAGCAAATTCTCAGGCATATACGTCTGCACCAGTGAGACTCAGAAAAGGTCCTGGTACCCATGAAGCTATGGGAACTTTCAAGAACAAAGTTCCTTAAAGAATGCGTATATAATATGAAAAACCAGAAACAGACATCAAATTGAAATGCTGGGGCTCATTTGCCTGCAACTCCCAAGCACATTGTACAGTGCCTGGCACAGTGTGTATCCGAAATAGGTGTTCATCTCCTCCCCTTCTCTACTGACCCATCCTTGTATTTGTCTCTAGCCCTGTCACAAGACCAGCGGGTCATATAGGCATCAGTGAGGGTTTGTGAAACAGCTTCCATAACCTGTGGTTTCATCCAACTGGAAGAGGCACAGCACCTGCCCTCCCCAACAGGGGGCGCTGTGCATAGACACACGCAGTGACTACAAGCAGACCCCTGCGGCTCCCCGAGGTGCCAGGCAATGCAAAGAGGCCCTGGAGCACCCCGCACAGCTCATGGCACCTGGAGAAGCAGAGGATGTACAACTGATGGTACAGATCATGCTTGCTAATTCCAAAGCCCAGGCGGGAACTGTGAGCAGATTACTACTGGGGCACCTGGAGTGGTGACACTGGAGGGAAGATCTGCGATGAGGATCCTTGGGCTTCACACACTGGAGCATCATTCAGATGCCATTTCGTTAATTTTAAAACCATGCGATCGCTATCAGTGGGAAATATTTTGTTGTAGAAGATTCAGTAGCAGGTTGAATGTGCCCTTGACAGTCACTTCCTGAGTTACTCCTTATCCTACTTGCCACTAAGGGAAAGTTAGTCTGTCTTGAGGATAAAGAATCACTTATTCAAATTTGCACTTAATGTGAACTGTAAATTACAGAACTAATTACTGCCCTGCAAACTCCCTGCAGACAGGAGTCCTGCTGCCTTCCTCTAGATGCCACCACGAGCATTCAGCATAGCTTCCCGCAGTGTTGGATCAATGTCTCAGACCCTGACTCAGAATACAAGTTTAAGAGCAGGAGATGTTCCAGGAGAGCCTCCTGGAGGCTTCTCGCCCTCTTCCTACTAGTGACTTCAGCACGCAGAGCTGCCACAGCGCACCCTGGAGGCGCCACTCGAGGCCCTGCTCCTGGGGAGTCACTGAGCAGCAGAGGTAGCTGCCAGGGGAGGTCTGGGCTGCAGCCATGGGCGCTGTTCCATCGGGCCCTGGACACCTGGTGACAGCTGTGGCAGGTGACTGCTCCGAGAGGCGAAGGCCACGGCAGACTGACACTTCCGGGCGATGCTGTCTCACTGAAGAATTATTAAGTAGTGTGTGAGCACCGATAACCTGCCGTAATACACAGTAAAAGACTCGATCAGACAGAGACTTATTTAGTAGTTGTGGGTTGATTTTTTAAAGATTTTGATGGGAACTTTTTTCTTCCCCCTAAAAATCTTTTGAATCTTAAAGAAAGCTTACAGGTTATCTATTTTGCTACTATCTTCACTCCATTTAACTGACTAATTAAATAAAATGTATACTGAGTAGCCACTGCAAGTAATATCAATATGACTCTGTGGCCTTCTAGAAGTTAAGAAATTTCAGGAATATCAAATATTACAGAGGCCAAACATGAGATGCTCGTGAGCTACATGCTTAAAGCATGTATGTCATCCAGGGAGCTGAGATTCTCTAAGGAAATAATATCATAGGTTATCATTTCATGTGAATGTGAGTTGGGAAGGGGTGGACAAGTGGAAGGAAGTTGGGGGAAACTCTAGGCCAAAGTCATAATCACACATGGAAACTAGTTTTCATTACATTGAGAAATAACGACTACATTTCTAAAAGCAAAACAGCAACTATATTCTAAATGGAGAAAGGGTCTGTGAGATTTCAAGCTTTGCAGACCTCATTACATTCTGGAGAGTTGTGCCACCTTGTGGCCACTGCCTATCAATGCACACACTATGCCAGGTTTTCTTAAACTACTTTTGCAGCTGGAAGGGCGGTGGTTTAGAAAACAAACAACCTGTTCCTTTTCAGCTTTACTGGGTACCACTGACTATGACTCCTCCTTTTGGTCTCATGTTTGAGAAAACACCCTCCAAACAAAAATGAACTTATCTCCCAATCTGGATTGTATTGGTTATATCATAAAGATTACATAATTCCATTTAAATGTGAAGACATTTGCTTTCTGTCTTTCTTGGCCTGACTCTGATTTAATGATGTCACACCACAAGATCTAATTGGTAAAGTCATCTTTCCTCTCTGAGACTATTTTCCATCTGAACATGAAAAGAATAAAACAAGTATAACAATATCTGGCTCATGAAGTCACTATGAAGAAAAAATGAATACCTGATGAGCAGGTACTTAGTAAACACTTATAGATTTTTTAGCTTTTTCAGGAGCCTGACTATATTACATTTACCGATCACCATTCACATTGTCCAGAACCCTCTCAGAATCCAGGAATTCCAACTTTGAGCTGATTTCAATCTTCCTATTTTACAGATAGAGGCTATCTAGACTCAGGAGAAAGGCAGGGACCTTCCTCACCTTGGTTTATTTCTACCTCATGCTCTCATGGGTAGGATTTGGGAGGTGACTGCATCCTCAGTAGTGGACTACTCCAATGATTAGTTTATGGCTCACTGAGACACAAGGGTGAAGCCTGTGAACAGGAGATCACTGGGGTCGGAGCCCAGAAGGGTGCACCCCACCTCCCTTCACCTCTGAGCTTCCCAACAGCCACGCCGTGAGGAACCCTCTTCCACCCTGCGCCCTGCCTGAGCCAGTGGGCTCTGGGCGAAACCGCTGCAAACTGTGCGCCAAGTAAACCTCTCCTCCTTACAGACCAGGGTGTCGGGCACTGAGCCTAGGTCAAGAGAAAGTACCTGAGACAGACCTCTCTTCTGCCTTTCATCTTAAATTCCATGTCCACTTATTTGCGGCCCTCATAAAGGAGCAGTTAGTGAAAACAAGCCCGGGTGCCACCCTGAAGTGGAAAGAAACCCATCTGCAAGGAGAAGATGGGGAAGGGGGAGGAGGCTCTGGGATGGGGCTGGAAGGGCAGGTTAGGCCACATGTCACAGCCCCGCCCCCGCCATTCTCACTCTCTTGGCTCCTTATACTCTCTTGGTCCCTACTGAGGAGCCTGGGTAACTAACAAAGAATGGTAATTACTAGAGGGAACATGGAAATGTCTGTACAAGTGCAGTTTCTATTGTTTTTTATCCATGTTTGAGACACTCAATCATTGGTCTAACACTAGAGAATGTTACTGGGGGAACTGAGAGCAAGATCCTAATCTATTTCCAGGGAGGATCAGAACCAGAAACAATGAGCTGAGGTAACATAGGAGGTTTAATTTTAATATAGACAGAAATTCTTAACTAAGGGTTATGTGACACTGGAAAGTTATTGGCCACTGCATCCTGGAAAGTTTACCTAGGCAGCACTATTCCTAGGACTGTTACAGAAGGATTTCTAAACTAGTATGAGTCATGCAAGTTAAAGTTATAAATTGTCTAAAGCATCCTTACAATATACTTAAAATGTTGGGGCTCCCCGTTTAATTTAAGTCCTGTGGAATAGGTTTACAGAGTTTGAGGGCACTGGAGCCAAAGCATCTTTAATTGCAGCTAAAAGCAATGATCTCAAAATATAATAATAACATTTTATGTTTATCCACCTGAGATCTATCTCCTATAACCCAGAAACCTATACTCAACGGCCTACTAGACACCTGTACCTGCTATCCTACAGGTACCTCAGGACTGTTTAGTTTAGAAAAGTTTTACTCTTCTAAAATTCAACTCACTTTTCCCCATGCAAACTCTATCTTCCCAGGCTGGGTAAACGTCAACATCCTGGATTAAACAGCCACATCAGAAAGGGAGGAGTCACCACAGTTCTTTCCTCTACCTCCTTCCTCATGGCCATCGCCCTGCAGACTCCACCTCCTAAGAACCACTGTGGCTGCTGAGCTTCTCTCCACTTCTGTTTGATCACATTTGGACCCGTTTGCCGCACTGCTCCTGCCCATGAGATCTCTCTGCCTAGCCTTGATGGCATTCGGTCTGTCTGCCATTCGGGTGCCCCAAGGAAGCTGTCTAAACACAAATATGATCCTGCCCCAACCTAAAGTGTTTCGTTCTGCACCACACCCATCAAGAGTGAGAACAGTGTACACTGTGCTGCCTGATCTTGCTTGTGGTCAAGATGGTTCAAAAAGACAAATCTAAGACCTAAAACGAGCACAAGGAAATATAGGGGACTGTTCAGGGTAAGGGCAAAGGCTTTGGATATGACTCCAAGAGCATAAGCAACAAATGCAAGTTTTCATATGAGATCACAGCAAACTAAAACATATCTGCATAGTAAAGGAAACCACAGAGTGAGAGATAACTTACAAAATCAAGAAAATAAAAGGAAAGTGCATGAAAAGATTAATGTCCAATATCTATTTGCAGCACTCCTTAGAATAGAAAAAATTCAACTTAAAAATGAGAAAATGGGAGTTTCAGTCAAGATGTGAAGTGCTGAGCAGCAGAGAAACAGCCTGTCAGAGATTTGATGTCCAGATGCTGGGATATTGCAGTGTGAGAAAGAGAAGCAGGAGGGAAGTTGGGATCCGGAAGGATCTGAAGCACGTGGGGAGAGCAAAGAGAGACACCTAAAGGCAGAGGAAGGAGGTGGCAAGTGGTGCTTTCTCCCTGAGCCCTGACTCCCCATGGAGACAGGCGCTCAAAGCTTCAGGCACACAGTGAGGACTGGCAACCCCAGAGACCTCCACGGAGAAAATGCACCAGTGGAATGGAGCAGTGGACTCAGTGGACCTCAGTGACTGCTGAGGTATTCAGGATCAGACATCCTCCAAGAGGGGGCTGGCAGACAACTGGATGGAATAGGGCCCACTGAGCTCAGACCTCTCTCCATCTAGCAGCTCCCGGTGGCAGGGTGAGGCTGCCAGATTCAAGCTTGCAGAAGGCCAGTGAGCTGAGCTCCAGCTGGCGGGAGACACACAGAGTGTTATAGACTGAACAGATAGGGTTCCAGCTGCACAGCCAGAAGGCCTCCTCAGTACAAGTAAAGGTGCAGGCCACCTGGGATTATCTACAACCCCACCACAGAGCAACAACAGCGGACCTGCTGGGATTAACCAGCATGGATCTGGACTCTGTCTGACCACTTTATCTACCAGTGACAATGGAGACATGTCTTGAAGTGGACATTTTTCTTGTTTTGCTTTTGTCTTCATTGTTTGTTCCTGTTTGTATATGAGTATAAAAGTAGTTTCTACGTGTGTTTCTTGTTGTTGTTCCACTCTGTTTTTATTTCCTCCTGTCTCTTTCTTCTTCACCAGTTATTCAAAGATTGCATACTCATACTCTGGCCTTTTTTTTTCTCTTTTTTCCCCCAGTCCCTTTTACATTTTCTCCCCAAGGAGAAGCCAGGCAAGGCACTGCATACCTGTAATCCAAGGACTCTAGAGGATGGAGCAGGCAGGTCACAAGTTCAAGGTAAGGCCATGCAACTCAACCTGACAAAATAAAAGTTAGAAAGCATTGAGGATGTAGCTCAATGCAAAGGCTCTGGGGTCATGCTTCAGTATAATTCAATGATAAAACAAACAGAACCATGAATTTCAGATTTTTCTGACTAAACTTGACAGAATGACAGGCTCAAATTAATACCTATAAATGAATTCTAAAAAGACTTATGATCTTGAGGCAGCTTTCAAGTGACCTGGTAAATACCAACAAACCCTATGGTCACATACTTAGCTTACTTGTGATATGGGGTATCCCTAGTTGTACATTCCTTTTATTACTTTTAATCATTCTGAATCTTGTGACAAGGTCCAACACCTTCTCTATGGTAACTTTCACTCAAATCTGAACTAATCTCCAAGGCCTGCTTTAAGTTCAACTTCATATATATGAAATGGAGGCTCACAAGGTTGCTTTGAGTATTGCACCTACGTTGGAAGCACAAGGGCCCAGGTTTGATGTTCATGACTGCAAAAACAACAAAACAAAACCAGAAAAAACTCCAACAAATTTACACTGAGTCACCTCAATGATACTGAGAAACAACATTAGCTCTCTGGTCCCAACCTTCACATCTGAACTCTTGAACTATTGGAGTAACCTTTTTTCTTACAGTTCTAAGACCACTCTGTATGGTGTTCAAGTGCACTCTTTATGAGGAAGCCATGATGACCCTCCTGTATCAACCCCAATATGCCTCTACCCTGTACTCTCTCTCTTTCCCCCAATCTACAGTAGGAAACAAAAAGGGACAATTGGGAGGAAACTCTGGCCATAGCAGTGTTTGAAGTAAATGCAAAGGAGTAAGGGATTTTTCTGGACAGTAGTTCAGGACTCCTGGAATGCCCATGTACAGTGTACAGCAGAATCTGTGGGATGATGGTCAGCAGAATTAAAATAGTTTGTTCTTGGAGATGTTTGCTTTGGCCATTATTATGTTCTCTCTGCCCCAATAAGATTGCTTAAACTAGGGCAACATGTCTCATGGAATAAACCATCCTATTTTAATGTGATTCCCTGACCAGAACTCCTGTACAATATGTTATAAATGTTTTACTTCTATGCCTTTGTTCCCCTATGCCCTTGGAGTACACATAAATAACTGCAGAGGTCTCAGTTTGGTGCTCTTCCCCTGCAGCTCTTATGCTGAAGTAGCAGTCCTTGTGGGTGCTCTGGGTGAGTGACCTAAAGCCTTGTCTCCTAGTAATCTTTTTTTTTTTTTGGAGACAGGGTCTCACTTTGTAGTTCAGGCTGGCTCTGAGCTCACTATGTAACCCAGGCAAGCTTCAAACTCAGCAATCCTCTGGTCTCTGCCTCCTGAGTGCTGGGATTACAGACATGAGCCACCACGCCCAGCATTCCTAGTAATCTTTTTCATCTTTTACATAGCCACGCTTGTAAATTGTGACACCTAACCACACCCCAAATGTACAATAAACCCCATGATGTGTGTCCTCAGCATTCACACCCTAAACACATATGTGTAACTACTATGTGAACCCTAAACACATAGACTACTTACTATGTAAATTTTACGGAAATAAAAGCCAGTCACCCTAAACATTTCCATAGTGCTCCTACAACTATGTGGATATAACGTTATCACCTAAATACAATTATGTACAATGAATATACAAAAATTACAAAAATGACTACCTATAATCTATATCTATCTACATTATATCTCTATATCTATCTATCTATCTATCTATCTATCTATCTATCTATCTATCTATCTATCTATCAAGATTCTAAAGACACAGACTCTCAGACAGGGATGGAGAACCTTTTTGCCACCACTGCTCTAGGAGTATGAACTGTTATCTCATGCACTATTGAAAAATGACCCATAAAAACAACAGCTCTAAAGTGCACGTTTGTTTTTTTTTTTTTGCTTTGCTTTTTGGAGACAGGGTCTTGCTTTGTAGTTCAGGCTGGCCCTGAGCTCACTATGGTGCCCAGGCAAGCCACCGCGAACTCAGCAGTCCTCCCGTCTCTGCCTCCTGAGTGCTGGGATTACAGGTGTGAGCCACCACGCCCAGCATTATATGTGGTAACTGGGGATCGAACTCAGGTCCTTACGCTTGCGAGGCAGGCACCGGAACCACTGAGCTAACCCTCCGGCCCAATATTTTATGTTTTTGACTGCACACACTGTCTGTAAAACCCACATGATGAACCTGAATCAAATGCACGTATGGCTAAAACACCCTTATGCTGATCAAATGTGTAAGACCATACCATAGTCACCACAACTACACATAAAAGCAACACCACAAAATTCAAGGATTACATTCCTAAACAAACAAAAAGAGGACCCATGAGTAACTTCTATACTCACAAAACACCCAAAAAATTCCTGTAAAAGTCACGAAAGTATACCTCAAATAGTCAGATAAATACAAAGTAC
The DNA here is from genome assembly GCA_004025085.1 of Thryonomys swinderianus. Lineage (NCBI taxonomy): Eukaryota > Metazoa > Chordata > Mammalia > Rodentia > Thryonomyidae > Thryonomys > Thryonomys swinderianus. The sequence continues at coordinate 8,951 of PVIC010035620.1, forward strand.
TATGTTTGTACATTCACTCATACACACATACCACTCCCACACATCTATTGACATACACATTCAAATAACACCCATTCTTTTATACATTTCTTGAAACACCATACATTTTTGTGCCTCCAGAATACAGCCTCATAATACAATACTCAAATAGTCCTAAACATATCTACAATGTATCTAATAATCCACTACCCTAATGAGCACACTGGTAGAATTCATTCTCCCAGAAGGGTACACATATAAAATACATACATACCCAAGAGACAGAGTAACTTCAAAATATACTTTATAAATATGGATAAAACCTCTTAGAAGTCTGAAATAATCCCTCACTAGTCAAATCTGGCTTGTAATCCCTAAATATTAATATATAATCAGACTCCTAATACAAATAGAATTTCTATTCTCCCTTATCAAAACATCTAACTTCAAACTTCCATTACATACACACACATCTTCACTAATAACTTGCTGCTGACAAGTTCAGGCAACCACGGAAAATCCAAACTTCTACAATCCTGGAATACACACAAAAATAAACTGACCTACTTCTCAAGACACAATATACCCAGATTACCCCCACATACGCAATATAAATGTACCACCCTCTATTCCCATATACACATCCAAATCCACACAACTTGTACATAATCAGAAACTGCCAACACTCACAATTCCTCAAATTTGCAAAATAGAGAATTATATAAAGTTCAGACTATAACACTCATTTTCTCAGTCTCTGAAACTAATCATAGACCTGCCTTCAAACACTGAAATACATACACAAAACTTAGAATCTATAAGAAAAATACACATAACCATATGTCCTGAATGCACAATCCTCCAACCATGCCTATTTATATACACACACAACTGTATGTCTTGAGAGCATGTTACAAGATGATGCCAACATGCAAATACAGAAAACTCTTCCAATTTTGTCCTTATACATGAAAAAATCCAAACATGTGCAGGAGAAAACATAGCTGTCAGAAAACATAGCTCTAAGCAATCCATCAGTGTATACATATATGAAAAGTTAACAGATATTATTCATGCAATATGTGTCTTATACTTTAATAATAAAAATTACCATCCCCACTACTATAAATTCCTTTTAGTAAACTGACTCTCACCTAATGCTTTTGATGAATTTTTCCAGACTCCTGAATCCACAGTCAACCTATGCTTGCAATTCTATCAAGTTTTCACAGAATGAGACTGAGAAAAAACATACTGTTCAATTTTTGAAGGCTGCTGACATCACTGACAAATGAGTCACGGATAATTTTTTCCTAAGTCATAAGAGAAAAGATGGAAGATGCCACTCAGAAGCCCACTCATTGTTCAGGAATAGGGGCTACTTCTTTGGTGCTTTTAAATACATATGCTTTCTTCAAGCTTCTGTGTTATTCTGAGGGCATACAGGAATAAGCACAGCAGCTGCCACTTATGCCACACACCATTACAACACACCATTCACTGCTCCAATCTTCACAATCATAGAGTTGGTGCTGTTTTCTGCTTTTGTAGAGAAGGCACCTGTAAATCGTCACATGAGACATGGAAGGTACACAATCTCTGGAACTGGAGCCTGGAGCCTTATTCTGCAGCCTGTCTGCTCAACTGCTCCAAGCCAGCCCTGGAGAACCTTTGGCAGCCACTAATGAGAGCTGAATGCAGAGAAAACAATACAGGATGTGACCTTTCAGATACTTTTTCCAGGGATGAAGCTACCTCTCAGTGTCTGCTATGGTTTGGTTTGAGACTCTCCCTTAAAGGCCTTAGGTGCTCAGAGGTGGAGTTTCTAGAAGACGACAGAGTCCTGGGAGCAATGCAGCTGACTTCCTGTTAGGAGGTGGGGCCTTCTAGTGGAGGCACGTCACTGGGAGTGTGTCCTGGAAGGCTGTATCTGCTTGTCTTGCTCCTCCTCCTTTTTTCTGCTTTCAGAGCACCATGAGGTAAGCAGCTTTCCCTCCACTATGCCCCTCTGCTCTGCTGGCCTGTCTTGGAGCCAGCAGCCTATGGACAAAATATGAGCCGAAATCAACTGCTCCTCTTTGAAGTGGCTGGTATCACGTATTGGGTCTCAGCAAGTGGACTAACACACCATCCATCAGGGCACCATCCATGAAAGAATCCAAAAACTCGGATATATTTTGCTTCTACTGGAAGAGTACACTCACAGTTTGTACGAAGAGGGTGCCCAGGTGGGAGCATTCCTCCATTACAATGGCCACAGACATGCTTGCTCTTTCCTTGCTGAAAGGAGACCCCATTGTTCACTACCTGCCCTCCAGCTTGACCCAGCCACGTCTATCCACACAGCTGAATGGATTCTGACATATTCTCAAAGAAGAGGGGCTGGGCCTCCTATAACCAGGAGGCAGCATGGACAGATTTGTTGCTCCGAGGAGAGAAGAATGAAGGAAGTCTCACGCTGCAGGGTGGACTCAGACTAGGGAGCCTCAAGCTGATGGCCCTCCAGTGTTCCCAGCTGACTGCAGTCACAGGAGGACAGCTGAAACCTATTTTACACAAAGACACATTAATAAACTTTCGGTCATGGTGACAAAACACCTAAAGTCAGAGCTTGACAGGAAGATCTTTATATCATCTCACAATTTCAGAGACTACAGTTGTCTTAGTTACTTTTCTTGTTCTTGAAACCTGACACCCAAAGATAAAGGCAGATAGGTTGATTTGGCTCACAGTGTATAGAGGTGTCAGACCACAGTCCGCTGGCTCCAAGGCAGGGTGGTAGGGCAGATGGGCATCACGGGGGGGAAATAGTCCATGCCAGGCAGCCAGGTGAGAACAGCAAGCAGCAAGTCCAAGCGACCTTAGCAGGTGCTTTCTACCCCTTTCATATTCTATTTAGGGGATCAGGCTTAGGTGGTGCCGAACCAGTCGGTGCTTGATGAAGTAATCACACACGCTTAATCCCAGGGCCACACACTCTAGATCAAGACACCTCTTAAAAAGCCTCCACCTGTGACCGCATGAGGCTTTGGGGGACATCTAGATCCAACATCTACAAGAGCAGTCAAGGTCATTTGGCCCCCCTGCTTTTTGCTGGTGGAAAGGAAACACATCATGAAGGTGAGTGTGTGAAGGGAGAAAAGTGCTTGCCTGGTTTTGGCTGCAGAGAGGGAGGAGGGACCAGGAGTCCCAGTATCTTCCACAAGGTATTAGATGGAGACAAAGCCTTCAGGGGTCTCTGACGTCCAAACCACAAGGCTGTGCACCTGGCCTCCTCTTTTACTTACTTTTCTCATTGCTGAGACAAAATACCTGACACCCATAAGTTAGAGGAGGAGAGGTTTACTTTGGGTCACAGTCTGTAGAGGACTCTGACTTGGCCTTCAAGGTGGGTAGCATGAGAGAGGGGAATGGCAGCACACTGACTCTAAACACAGTGACCAGAGCCCTGCTGGGGTGACAGCCAAGACACGCATGCTCACTGCAAGCTGCTACAGACACTACTGTCATCTTTCTAAGGAGCAAAGGAGGACTATGTCTGACAGGTCAGCGATCAGGGAGGGACAAGGGGCCATTCCGGATGTCCCTGAAATCTCAAACCCCAATGAGCCAAGTTAACACTGCCACACACTTCACCACACCCGCGTTCCTCCAAAGTGGCAGCAGGTGTGATTTGATCACCACCATTTTGCAGAAATATGGGAAATATCAATCGAGCTGCTGGTTTTCACAGGAATTGCAGTGCTGCTGCCCTGACAGCTGAGGCCACCCTAGAGGATGTGAGAGCACAGTGGGGGTGACATGTGTTTTGGTTGCAGCCCGCTTTGAGCACACATCAATGCCAGTTGGCTGCACCCTCCAGCTACACTATGCACCCACACCCTACATACTCCTAAGATACTGGCGCTTCCTGTCACAAAGTCCAAGTCCCCAAACAGATCCAGGAACTTTGCAGCACTGCATATAGGAGCCCATTCCTCCACAATGTAAGTAGTGCTTCCTTATTCTCCTCAGGAGACCAGGAGGCTCCCTCCAGCGCACTACCACCTAACACATGCTGCAGCACAGGTCCCAATAAAAGTCTCAGGTTCGGGCCGGAGGGTTAGCTCAGTGGTTCTGGCGCCTGCCTCGCAAGCGCAAGGTCCTGAGTTCAATCTCCGGAAACCACATACAATGCTGGGCGTGGAGACTCACGCCCACCAGCAATCAACACCGCATACCACAATGCCGGGCATGGTGGCTCACGCCTGTAATCCCAGCACTCGGGAGGCAGAGACAAGAGGATTGCTGAGTTCACGGCGGCTTGCCTGGGCACCATAGTGAGCTCAGGGCCAACCTGAACTACAAAGCGAGACCCTGTCTCCAAAAAGCAAAAAAAAAAAAAAAAAAAAAAAAAAAGTCTCAGGTTCTTCTATTGTTTATTTATTGTTCTTACAGGAGACAAGTGAGTTGAGCAGATTACACTGAAAAGACCTGGCAACCGCATGGGCAATAGCCAAGAGCAGCAGACACCAGTACAGACAGGCAGCGACCACTGGAGATGGGTGCAGACCAGCTGTGATGGGCAGAGCTCTGCAGTGACCTCTGATGACCTGCAGCCAGCCCCGGAGAGGCAGTGCCGCTGGCTGCAAACCTCTGAGAGCTGCCTGGAGGGCTGCAAGTCCCGACTGCTGAAGCACCACCCAGAGCTGTAACACTCAGGGTTGTAACACTAGTGCTAAGAGACACTGCCATGCGAAACTCACCGCTGTAACACTTAGAGGAGAAAGCCACTGGCATTCAACTCCTCAGGCTGCTAACATCAAGAGAGCTGCCCTTCACCAATTTGTGACTCCTACTTATACTGAGCAAGAACCCTTAGCTGAATGGTGACATGCAGATCCAACTTTACATGAGGTACCTTTGTGGTCCAATTGTGTTCTGCTGCGTTGCTTTCATGCTGGTACTTGTTTTGGCCTTGGAGTAATTTAAAAGATGGAAGTGTAAAATAACTATGAATCACACCTCAGTTTTCCTTGACTTCTAAGAAGCTTCAGATAAGATCTGTACTATATTTCCAAACAACAATCTAGGACATCTGGGTCTCACTTCTATAAGCCTAATTTTCGGCCACATTTGAAAGTTCTACTGTTCTTGTATATTCTTTTTTCTTTTTGATCTCCTTTTAAAAATAACCCTTCATTATTAGAGGAGTTTACATATTTTAAAAAATTAGAAAATGAAAACAAGGAAAATTGAAAAAAATAACATTTTAATACTACAATGGTTATGTGTGACCTTTTTACTAAAATGAGCAATTATGTTTTATCCTGCAACTTGCTTTTTCCTCACAAACATCTCTACTTTTCTATAATACTATTTCTTCCTCTTATCTGTATTGAAATTTCTTCAGTTGACCCCAAAGTCTCTTTCTAAATGTTGTGGGCAGAATAGCCCCAAACTAGGACCATCTGTTACATCTGTTTACCATGGTCCTTCTGTTTTGTTTTGTTTTGTTTTTTGGCAGTGCTGCCAAAGGAACCAAGGGCCTTGCACAAATTACACAACTGCTCTACCACTAATCTACATTTCCAACTGTGTCCTTTTAAATCTAGCAGCAAAGTCATTTTTAAAGCTCTAACACTTCTGGGAAGGCATTGCTAGACTCTAGCTTCATTCCCAATGGAGTGCCTATATACATGTGAAACCTACCCAGCAGTGTTTATTCTCCACATTCCTATCAGCATACATCTGAACTCCAACCAGGACCATCTCCTCAGCTCTGCTTCCTGAATTCCAGACCTCTTTTTACCTGAATCTCCAAACATTTTCAAACTCTTCCTGTAAAGCAATTCCAAAGGTTTCTGAACCTCACACAGCAATGATCTCATTCTCTGGACCAATTTTCTGAGTCGCTCAGTCTTCTCTCATTGTGACAAAATGCCTGAGAGAAACAACTTGAAAGGAGGGAATTTTACTTTAACGTACCACGGCAGAACTTGCGGTCCATGTTACTCTCCCCATGACACACAACATTCCTACAACAGGGAATACTTTCCATGCTTCGGCAGAGCTGGGCTTCATGGCAGAAAACACATCAGAACTATGAAAACTCATAGCACCCTAGAAGCAGGGAGAAAGAAATCAGGGTAGGAAGCTCACATGTTTACTTCAAGAAAATGTCCCTGAACCCTAATTCCCCTCCGTTAGACCTCATCTTCCCAAATTTCCATCACCTGAGAATAGCACCGTCATATAGGAACATGTCTTTAACAAGTGAATCTTGGAGGTTAAAGTCCAAAACGCAACATGGTGCTCATGTCCCTTGACTTGTTCCCTTGACCCCTTGCTCCTCAGTGTCCATTCCCCAGTCCAAAGACAGGCAGAGCCCAGGACAAAAATCTTGAGGTGGGTCCTAGGGAGGATGCGGATCTGCGCAGTCAGTTGTTCATCATCTGGATCACAGAGCTCCCTCCCATGTATCAACTAGAACAGGATAAATAAAGTAGCCAAGGGTACTTACCAGAAAAAGAATTCTGAAATGAGCTTCTCTGAGATAGAGGTATCCCGAGCTTCCAGAAGAGAAAGCAAACTATTTCAACAAAACATAATCCGCTGAAACATTACTTTCAAACCAAAACCCCAAATATTCAGCAGTGGGAATTTGGGGACGTCCGCTCTGGCACCAAAACATCAGGTTTTCCTGTGGGTCAGTGGTTTTGTTTTTGTTGTTGTTGTTGTTGTTTTGAGACAGGGTCTTGCTTTGTAGTCCAGGCTGGCCCTGAGCTCACTAGGTAGCCCAGGAAAGCCTCAAACTCAGCAATCCTCCTGACTCTGCCTCCCGAGTGCTGGGATTACAGGCATGAGCCACCACGCCCGGCATTATGGGTTACTGGTTTTGAATTAGTGATGCAGCTGACCAGCCTGATAACCAGGGGAAGACAGGAGCAGAGCACAGAGGTTCACAGGCTTTCAAAACTGGACCCCATGAAGAATGTCCTCACCCCTCAGGTGTCTCCCAAAGCAGCCAGCTGTACCTGTCTGTGGCTGCCCAGTTGCTTTTTGAGGGAATTTCCATGGCAGCAGTCTGGCTCAGCAGATGTCTTACCTAGGAAACTGCATCCCTGAGATGGAACTCAGGGCAGTTGTGCTCTGTACAGCCATCTATCTACCAGCCAGGAACATCTGGGAACCTGCATGTTAGGAGCACACAAATGCTGAAGGAGCATCTTCCTGCCTACACACCACGCAATTGATATGCCAGAGCAAGAGGCAGAAATCAGTATTTAGGAGGTTGTTATGACTTAAAGAATGAATTAACCTAATTAAGAGCAATGTGACCAACACACACACAAGGGTCCAGAGCCACTAATGCCCGACTCAATTCACATAAGATCTTTAATTCATGTACTTACTTTTATCTGAATATTTTCACTCTACAATCTTGTACATACTAAACACACACACAAAACAAAAAATACAAAGGTTGCTAGTATGTAAAGAATCTTCCAGGGATGGGGGAGAAAGTCTTTACTTTTAGGTCATGTGATGTAACTACCCAACATGATGCTAATTTCATCAACAAACTTTATGAACTGGACAAAAAACAAACACAAAATCAGAAAGAGCCAGGAAGAAATAGCCACCATTGGTAAAAATGCCAGCTATATCCAGAGCTCACAGACAAAGCCTAGTTACCACCCAATTTTTATAGAATTTAAAAATTCTAGGCATTGTAACTTGAGGGTCCAATGTATCTTCTGAAACACCACAGTGCACATCTCTAGGACAGAATCTTCCATGTTCCCAAACCATTCCCACACACACTTACAAATACCTCAGCATTCTCTGAACAAATGCAATTGGAAGACTTCTAACAACCTGTTCTGCACGAAGAAATGACATATTTCATCTGCCCAAAGATGGCCATGAACAAAATAGTGCATGGCCCAAGACTCAGACAAATATCTGCAGTTTGCCTTTTAAAAACACACAGAAAACCTCTTGCATATATTTGTCTACTCCTAGGTGGTAGGAAATATTTGTGCACCTTGAAATACTAAGAAATAGCTGTGTCATGTACAGCTGGTACCTATAAACTGCACTCTAATACCCTCAGTGTCATTATAGATTAATAACATCAAAATTGGAAATAGACACTCCCAGAAAATACTGATCCAAATTTCCATACCCCTGACTACATGTAGTCATTGTCTAGGACAGAATCTTTAGACAAACACTCTTACTTCACACAACGATGTGGTCATTGCTACAAAACACAAGTACAACTCAGTACACACGGACCTCTGCCAAGCATCAAATAGCTACACAATGAACCAGGTCACTTCAAATTTCCAAATATCTCCAAATACACACACAATGTCAAGCTCCCTACATGTATAAGATCACACATTGCAAAATAAACACAACTTCTCCATCTTCCAAAGTTCAGAATCACACTAAATTCACACATTTGTTTTACCAGTCCATAAAATAATCCTAGGCCTGTCGTCACACACTGAAGAACAACACAAACACAGATCTTGAAGGAGAGAGAGAAGTATATCAAGATGTAGCCTGTCCTCTTACATTTACCAATAATATAAAAGAGTTATGCTTAACATTCACAAAGAACATTTCTTTGACAATACACATTCAGGCAAATAGCACTTTCTCTAACACCACCCATTACACATGCACATTTTTACCTCAAACTTTCTCTCTCTCTCTCTCTCTCTCTCTCTCTCACACACACACACACACACACACACACACACACACACACACACAGAATGCAGAAAAGTCCTACCATTCTCGGAGGAGATGCTACAGTGAAACATTGCAAAACCCAAGTCTCAAGCACACCAATTGCCTGAGTCCACGTGCATAACATAACACCCTCCAAATACAACCAACCATACACAGTTAGGACTTTTTCTTTCTCCCAAACATCCATCCAGATACCATCACCCACATGGGAACACACACATGGGAATCTCGCCTGGCAATTTAAAACATACCAAATTCCAAAGCGCAAATTCACATATGTACCAAACCACCCATTCCTGAGGATTCCCACATTCCTCACAAGACCATCAACCACATCACATTTCAGAAAACGCCACCCACAGTTACCATGACTCCCAATCCAAAAGATAAAAGTTGCTCCCATTCTCAGGTACACACAAGGTCCCCAACAGACCACCAGACAGACAGACACACACACATATGGATGTAATGAAGATTTCAGACATAACGCACACAACATAACAAAGTGTAAGGAAAACAACAAACTACCGCAAACTCCTGGGCGTCCCTGGTTCTCCCACCCGCTCCTGCTGGCTTCTACGGCCTCCCGCACCCGCAGGAACCTGAGCTGGCAGCTCACCCTGCTCTGACAGAGCGATGTGGAGCAGAGCCTGTGACCCACCTTGGGGCTCACGGTCCCGCGCAGTTGCCACATGTGCAGTGGCTCATGTTTTCTGTGAACGAGTTTCCGACATGACAACGCGGGAGGGGTCGCCCAGAAGCCGCTCAATTTTGAGGGATGCGAGCTACTTCTGGGAGGGTTGGATGTCGCTCAGCCTGTGCGTCCGCAGAGCACGACTCTCCGCGGGGCTCCGCGTCCCTGTTGACCCCTCCTGCCCGGCCTCGGACCGCAGAGCCAGCACCAGAGCAGCCTGTGTCCTGGGGGGGACACTCGGGCATTTTCAGCGGGGACGGGCAGAGGGGGGAGTATTGGTCCCAATACTCATATGTGCCACCACCTCAAGGGCTGGCATGAGTAGAAAGTGCTGGGGCAGACTCATTACTTTTTTTTTTTAATTGAATTCTTTATTGGTACAATGTATATACATCTCAAAATCACATATAACATTGGGAAATTTGTACCAGTATATGCCACAAGTTAATTCTCATTTTTACCCATATCCCTACCCACTCCCCCCTCCTCCCCCCTTATACATGCTCTTTTATTTTCTTTCTGTATCATATTTATTCCTTCCCCTCATCATATTCCCACACCAAGTTTCCTATAGAAATAT